>VUJU01001944.1:0-45615 GCA_009835225.1 Aphis craccivora
CTAATTACAGTACACTGTACAGTTTGGCATAAAAACGGATTTTAATATTTAATTGTACCTATATCACAATTATTACAGTCTATAGACTAAATTATGTAAAAATTAAAAAAAAATCTAACCAAATGAATATTATATAACGAGATAATTAATAGTTAGATTATTAGTACTTGAACGCATTAAAAAATTAAAACGGAAGATTGGTAGTACTTATAAGATAATTTAGACGTGGACGCCCATTGAGAGGGACAAGATAGGGCACTTGCTCCCCCCTCTGGACAAAAAATATTTAAAACTTGTAGCTCAATAAATATTACCATAATATTATTATTATCTTCATTACCTTACATTTGAGAATTTTTTTATTTTGACCCCCCTAAAATGTTACTTGTGGGCGCCAATACCTGAAGATATTATTAATTATAATCAATTAACTGATATGAAATTAAAATTAAAATAAAATATGTAAATACTAAATAATAAGTAAATCCATGATTGTGGCTAAAAAATAACTCAATTGAAACTAAATGGCAAATGCAATAAAATGTTATTTATCAACACTTTTATCATACAAATTTCTCAATAGCTTATTGGTTAAATAATTTAATAATGTGCAACAATATGACCTACTGTTTTCTGGTAATATTTATTCAAGACATTCGCACAGGTCAATAAAGATTAAATAAACAGCATAATAATTCTTAAACATAGGGTTAGGTTATGTACCTTATATATACCTTACCTTATATTTTATAACCTAACCTAACCTACACTCATTGCTCTGCTGGTGAAAAGTGTCTTATTGGTTGTTACGATGAATTTTAAATTTTGAGCGTTATTCTTTTTTTAAATCTAATCCTACAATAAATACAAGAGGTTTTAACAGATTATAAAAAAATGATACAATACCTACTTAATTAACCAATAATGAATTATATCTACTTTGTTTAATTGATAAATAAATTTCATTATATTTATTTTTCCGGACATATTCTTAGATTAATTAAGTACCTACCTATGTCTGGTTAGATTAATTATCAAATATTTTAGAGCAGTATTTCTCAACCTTTTAAGTATCGCGACCCCCAAAATAGGTATAAAATATGGTAAATTGCCCCTCAATGTATATTAAGTACAAATTTAAACAATAAAAATATCATATCATTAACGAATTAACCAAAGGAAATATATCATCTATAAATACCATTCGTAGTACCTAATTTAAACTTGTTACAGGTATAAGTATTTTTTTATTTCGCGACCCCCAGGTTGAGGAACACTGCTTTAGAGAATTTAAAACTCTACAAAGCGTTGTGTTTTGAATCACATGTTTATTATCCTTTGAGTTTATACTGAGGGGATATTTTTATGTTAAATACAGACAATAGATTTGTGATTAAACAAAATAAATAAACTTACCAAAGATTTTAATTTAATGTAACAAATGGACTTACATTTTACTGCCAATTATGTACGTCTTAGGTGTATTCATTTTAAATAAACTCATTCTTATATACATTTATATTGTAATCGATAACTTTACTTCTATACAGTACTTTTTCTAATAACATTATAATTTGGACATTTAATTTTATTTAAACTTTGGATACTACATAATAATATGCATTAACGGCCAAATAAATTTATTTTATCTACGCTGCGCATCATCGGCATCATCTATTTTGTTATAATATAAGATGTTATAACACTATCTTGCTATATTAATTTTTTGTAGATAGTTAATAATCCTATTTTATTTTGTATATAATGATAAGACTTACAATACATTGATCACAGGTATATAATGTACTAGATGTTTTAAATACCTACTTTTTTGGTGTTTTATTTTTTTTTATAAAAAGCTCAATTATTATATAGTAATACGAGTATATTTTAGTTTATTTCATGATGATAATTAAATAAATTATAAGTACTCTGTTCAAGTTAAGAAACACAACCAACAGTCAATTAATATGCAAGGGCATAGCTATACAACATGGTAGGTAAGCAAATAAATGGTTGACTTAGTGGGGTGGACAAGTTGGTATTGCATGGCCGCCATCCGATGAAGATTGGTAGGTTCTTAATTATAAGAAAGATAGTTATAATTCTTTATTTTTTCATACTACGAGAAAGAAAAATTAGAATTTATAATTTTGATTAAAGGTTTTGTATTGAAATGTCTTACTACAGGATTAAATAATAGAACAATTTCACAGGTAATAAAATTATGTACATTCAAATTTTTAAAAAATTGGTTTATTTAATGTTTTGAAGACATTCTCTTCTTTTTAGCAATTCTACCCTTATTCTTTCCTTTCAAATTTGATTTCCCGCTACCACCAAATGTACTTTCTGTAGTGTTTCCTTTCATGCCTCGTTTTTTACCACCAAATCCATACTTAGTATCTTTTCCTTTTCTTTTATGTTGTGATCTATAAAATAAGACAATATAAATGAACATATTTTTAAAATATATTATAACATCATAATCATATAAATAGTAATTTAAAAATTAAACTATGATAAAGAAACATATTTAGATTACTTCTTTGAAGCCCAAAAATGTATATTTAAATAGATTATGTAAAATTGAAGAGAGCCCGATTATCTGCTCACTTAAAATTTATCCTAAAAAAATTAAATTAATAACTTATATTGATCATAATTAGATCCATATAAATTAATTTGATTTTTATCATAATTTAATTGATAAATTAAAGACTACCTTGATTAATTTAATATTGTATATATTCGAGAATACCTTAATACCCATTATAAAGATATCATTGTTTCGATTAATAACATAAATAATGTGTAAAGTAAAATTGTAAATCAATAAATTTTGAATTTCTATAAATACATAAGGTGTTTTTTGAAAAATATTTATTAGTAAGTTAAAAAAAAACACCATTCCGTTCTCGATAAATCGGATAGTCTGGATTAGTGAGACTATTGTAATATATAACGAAAAATGTAAAAAAAAAATTTAATTAATTTTATAACCCAAGTTATTTACTTAATTTAATGTTCAATAATAATTTAAAATTTAAATACCTTGTAAGATTTTTTTTCTTGTCACCTCCATCATCTTTTTTTTTATTTTTCTTCCCACTATCCGTTTCCAAAAAGTCTAAATCATTTCTTAAACCTTTTCTAAACTTCTTAATATTTTCATTAAGTTCACGTTTTTGTTTGTGTTTTTCTTGTATAGCTGCTACTTGTTTCTCTTTAGCTAATTTCTTTTCTTGCCTAATACGTCGCACTTTTTCTGTTTGTTCTAAAGCAGTCTTTCTTTGTAAGAGTGCATGTCTGACTTTTTGCATATGCTCATCAGATTTAAACATTTCTGCAAAATAATCTTCAGGCCGATGTGTAGGTATATTATGTTTTCGTAACAATTCTATGCCTCGCATAACAGCTGATTGGGCTTGACGATGGAACATGGTTTCTCGTTTAAAATCATTTAATGCAACTTCATTAATTTTACCAGCTTTAAGAAATTGTTGCTGTTCAGTAATCTGAAATAATTAGAAAATATTGTAATTTGTGATAAAGGTAAGCAATTTAAAAACACCAGATTTTTATTTGAGTAATCCGTGCATGATTAATACGGAAACATTAATTTAAATAATACATTTAACAATTTTAACAAAATATACAATTTTATTTAAGTGTTTTAAAATGTGCATACAACAAAAAAACACGAATAATTTAAGGTTTTACACAAATTAGATTTTTTAATACTTATTGAAATACAGTTGAAATAATCTATCTTTATTTATTAAGTTTTATTATATCAATAACATAATTAATTAGGTAATAGGTTCTAACTGTTGCAACAGTAAATAATACTTTTTTTTTAAATTAAAAATAACAACATAATATCATCCTACACCAAGTACACCAGGGTTGTCATTAAAATAGGACAAGAACATATTGGTAAACATTTGTTACGTATAGTTGGGTTATGACTTATGATTGATTATGTGAGTACTTGAGCATGATGTATAATGTGTATGTTTAGTATACTAGTGGTATTGACTTGATACAGAAAAAGGAAATGGTTTAGGTTTTTATTCTTATTCTGCCATTGATTAGGTAGTTAATAAAAAAAGTAAGTTGTAGTAATATAAATTAATTTTCAAAATCAAATTTACGCGTCTAGTCTGTTCCTTTAAATTTATTTATGAAGTAATAGATATTAAGAATATAACAATTAAATACATACTTCCATTGAAAGCTCAGGAGCCAATGGAGCTGCTTCAGCCACAATATCAAGTCGTTCACTCCATGGTAAACTACTTTGAAATGAAGCAATAGCTTCTTTTATTCCATTCTAAAAGAAAAATAAGCAATTAGTAATTTTTCCAAATATTTCATTTCATATGTTTAAAAAATGTACTACCCTTGACCTTAAAACATTCCTATAAGACATAATATTCTCTGTAATTAATTAATTAATTATATAATAATAATATTAGGTACTTACAACATTGTTAATGAATACTTTTTCTTCTTCTACGGGTATATTTAAACCCGGTTTTAATTTACCAGATGCATACAATTCCAACAGCTAAAAACAATTTGCAAAATTCAATGAATAAAATATGAATTAGTTAATAATAAATAGATATGATAATTGTATAGTATAAACTAATATAGAGACAACACTTTACATTAACCAATTAAAAATTTAATAGTACCTATACAAGTCCTAATCAACTCAAATTTATTGTCAAGTTAACAAAAAACTATTTTTATCAGTTAAATTATTAATTGATTTCATAGGTAACTAATTTTGAAACAAGTGATATTTTTATTGTTTATTAGTTAATATATAAAAAAAAAATGACAAATTGATTCAAAATAAATAATACTTAGTATTTTAGGTTTAATTTTGAAAATGTTTCATTCCATAAATAAACGAGTTCATCAATGATTATTTCTAATAACCATTATAACATTAAAAAATAATATTTTTCTTAAATATTTTGAATCCAAACATTCCAAACATATTGTCTTTAAGCTGTCTAGTTCCTAAGTTAAACAGTAATTTCAATTTTCTTCAAACATTTTAAAACAATTCAATTTCACTTAATTCAATTATTTAAAAAATTGTAATTTTCAACTCTGAGTGTTGAATTCTTGAGTCACGTATATTATTGTATATTTTATATTTTACATCACGGAAATTTAGAAAAAATTATTGTTATAATTTATTTATTTGATAACTTACCTCTTCCTCAGAATCGACATCCGAAGACATAACGATAGGCATTATAATATTATAATTAATTAAAATTGGACAAAACAAACTAACAACTAACAAGCAATTCAAACATGTGCGTCGTATTACTTGTATTTGAAATTTTAATTATCAATTTCAAGATAGCTCATATCAATTAACAATAAAACCGTGGTTTAAAACATGAAGTACCATGTTACAACTATGGAACATAAAAAAACTGGCGTCATGGAAATAAAAAAAAAATCTTTTTTAACAAACTTTTTAAAAAAGAACTGGGAAATATAAATGTCATACTTACGTCCAAAATAAAATATTATTCAGTTATTTTTTTTCATTATTATAATTGTTGGTTTTTAATTGACTTGTGATCAAACATAAATACAGCAAAATAATAATATAGTTATCAATAGTTTTTATTTTTATTTTATGTAAATTAATTTTTCTATGAAGCGGGTACGACGCGACTAGAATATTACTACCTATAGATATTTTATAGCAGTTGTATAGAAAAATAATATACTTTTCCGACGAATTTCTTGCTACAAGGTTAATTTTGATTCTTACTGTAAATCTAGTAAATATCGTAAATCAAATTTCGTCGCGAAAATGCGATAACGGATTAAACACACCAATGTTCATTTACCTTTTTACACATTGACATCGCCAAAATGTTAAAGTAATATGAAATGCCTAAATACTACTTCTTAAAAAATAGTATGCTTCAGCAATCAACCCCCATAAGTAAAATCATATTTTATTAACACACGAGTAATAAAAAATAGTTATTGGTGTAGATAACATATTCAAAATTTCAAATCAATGATCATGCCTACCACTTACTTTATGACGTGTAGTGTGTACATGCTTTAGTACTATTACTATTATAGTACTGATACACAAATACCAATGTAAAATAACTAGTATTTTATTGTTTTTTTATTTTAACATGATTGCATTGAATAACTATTTCAAATTTAGAGTGAAGCAACAGATGCAATTGGTTTTTCAAAAACAGTGTTTATTTATGTATGTGTACAATATGTAAACTAGTCTTTTACCAGAAAAATGTTACAATGTTAAAGATGGTTTCTGATAGAAAACAATACACATACGTTAAATTATTTTTTTCAAACGATTAAATCAAACAAAACTGTTCATACAGATATCTATTCGTAAAATATAACTATATGAACATAATAAGACACTGTTTTCAAATTTTAATATCAATATTTTTGGTAATACTTGGTTAAATAACTTTGCGCAGGATCTAAATAAAAAATAATCCATAACCAGCGTTATTTTTAAATTACAAAAATAAAAACCAATATTCTTTTAAAGTCCATTTTTTTGTTATTTTAACCTATCTATACTGAATTAAGGGGATTGGTGACGGTGATTACCTGTCTTTATCTAACACACGCGCAACATAAGAATTCAGATGTATTTTTTTTTCAAATGTACCGATTGATACAGTAAAGCTATAAGAAATCTGAAAACAGATTTAAATTTGTTCTCAAGTCTACTTGAGAATGGTCAGTTCACATTTTTGATATTATCTCCCAAAATCCTAAAATCACTATATTATAAACGAGTAATTAAAAAATTGTCATATTTCAATTATTTAAAAAGTTATATTTTAATATCAAAAATGTAGACTGGCCGTTCTCAAGTAGACTTGACGACAAATTTAAATCTGTTTTCAGATTTCTTATTGCTTTACTGTATCAATCAGTATGTTGGAAAAAGAACACGTCTGAATTCTTGTTGCGCGTGTTAGACAAAGACAGAAAATCACCGTCACCAATCCTCTTAAAAGCTCAGAAAAAAAAATACATATTTATATTTAAATTATATTATAATAGTATAAAAATTATTGTGCTTTATATATTTATATTAACTAATATTGACTGAAAAATAGGTACAACATAAGATATTCATAAAATAATGAAACAATTATTATTGTTATTTCCAAGAAATTTCCATCAAATTAGTAAGAACTCTTACTATAGTTATTGGTCGACCAACCAACATTTAATATTAAATGATCATATCCATATCCGTGTAATCCTTTAATAGCTCGTTCGGCATCCATTTTGGATTTGAAATTAACAAATGCATATCCTTTACAAGCACCAGTGACCTTATTAGATGCCAAGAAAATTCGAGCAACTTGACCAAATTTGCTCACTAATTCGCTTAAATCAGCTTCAGATGTACTTTCAGAGAGATTTTCTATACGAATAGCAGGTACTTCATCATAACCACGTGAATATGGATCTCGTTTCCCGGCTGTATTTGTGGCTCCTTCTCTTGCTGAGGGGGGAATATATGGTCTAAAACAAAACAAAAGATTAAGAATACTATTTTGTATATAGTTACCTACCAGTATACTAGAATAATTTTAAGAAAGTTCAAGAATCATGTAGGTAGGTTATTATTTATCTTGAATACATGTAATATAATTTATCTTTGTTTCTCAAAAAAAATAAGAATACAAATAAAAAAAAAAACCTAATATGACATAAATTGATACTATTTACTATAGTTACAATACATACTGTTATATTACATATTGTGCAGACGACAGATATGAATATTAATTGATTATGTACTCATACAATTAACATTTTAGTAAATGAAAAGACATTGTATATATACCTGTTGGTACTGGTATTTTTCTCAGGCTCTGGTACCTTTTCTTGGACCAGTTTTTTATCTTCAATGACCAAACCAGTACCTTTGAGATGACATGAAAATGACCAATGCTCTCCGCCACAATTTCGGCATTTAATGTTCATGTTCACATTCTTTAATTTGTCCAACGGGTTTTCTTCAACCTTATCACCATCCTTACCAGATAAGAATTGCATCTGTATTTCTTCAGCTGGAATCGTAGTAGAAGTATTTGGTCCAGGTTTATCATTACGAGAATCACCAAATTTAACCCATGTCTTTCGCTCAGCAATAGTTTTAGACACCAATCGTTTTTCAATTTTATATGTACGAACTACCTTTTCTTTTTTATCATCCTTGTTCCAACGATATTCAGTAATAATTTTGGTATTACCATGTGTATCAACTTTTGCTGGTGGCAAAGTGGTTTTCTCCAAATGATCTTCAACCTCATCTGCCCAACTGGATTTGATCAAATCCTTAGTATGCATCTTTGAATCTATACAATTAGTAAGTAACTATAACAAATTTACATCATGATATTATATTGATAATCAAATGATACCTACCTATTTAGATGATTACTTATAATAATGGGAAGCCCTTATTGAATGTATAAATCCAAATGAAATCGGTAAGTCTAGTGATGCCGTTAACTCGTAGTACAAGTCAATAGTTATTCAGGTCGTAAACTCGTAATTCGACGTAAGAACTAAAAAGTGAGATTCCTATCAGTGTATCACAAATCACAGCTAACGCTAAGAGCTAAGTTGGCAAGTAAGTCGTGGTGTGAAGAGAGGTTAGTTAACAATGATAACACAATATCACGCGACACGATAAGAATATTTAAAGGTTATAGGGCCGATTGCACAAAACTATATTGGTTCAAATATGGTTCGATATTTTTCAATCATAAAAGTTATAAACAAAAATTTTGTTATTTTTGTACAAACCCATAAATTGAATGTGTGAAATTTAATACTTCAAAAATATTACAAAATTTAAGGTCAATATCACGAAGTGTTAACTATTTTATATTTATAATTTATTCAAGATAACGTGAGTACATTGTATAGCCTACTACGACGCCGTGTAATAAATATTAATGTATTAAAAAAAAGTATTAACTCAATTTCATACGGTTAATATTATAACATTTAACCATTCACATAATATTATTTTGTACGTTTCATAATTTTGATTTCATATTTTTATCCATATCATCATTTTACAATTTCAATATATTTTTATTATCTAGATTTTGTCCAATGTTCTCAATAGTTTAATACTCTTAATTTATTAACTATATTTATTATTATTTTATTTATTATTTATTTTATTTATTTATTTTTTTGTATATTTTAACAATACTAATAAATAGTACAATATATTAAATTGGTATGCTCAATAAAGTGAAATCATTAGTCCGTATTTCGTCCGTAACTCGCATGGTTTTTGTCACTTAGTCCGTAATTCGGAAACACCGAATCGGCCACGCCCGTTGCGGCTCCTAGACCTTCGCCTCCTTGATTGACCACCACGGCTCAATTTTATATTAAAACTTATACTATTGGTTCATGGTTGACAGGTCAACATCGTCTAAATCTACATTAATATCGATGTTGTGTTTTTTTGAATTTCTCTTGCGTCGTTCTGTCGACATAATTACAGATCTTCGCTTTAAAGTTGAGCGTGTTCATAATTATAAATACAAAATACAACTCTTTTTGGTTATATATAGCACAATATATAGTAACTGGTCAGATAAAAATATTGTTTTATTTTGTTTATTTAAAATACAGTGGCGACGATCAGCGAGACTTAGACTTTCTATGGAGAAGAGGCGTTGGATTGGTTTGTAATCGTGAGGTGGACATGGTACATTTAATTTGAAGGCAGCGTGGCAGAGGAATTTTCTTTGAACCCTTTCTATCATACTCCGTGATGCAGAAGTGGTGGACGGGTCCCAGAGTATGGTTCCATACTCAAGGAGGGGACGAACTAAGGAACAGAAAAGAGCTTTTAATGGAGTGAGTAAGTGAAAATCTGTAGAAACAAGATTTATGAAGCAAAGTAGCTTAAGAGGCCGTTCTGGTACTTACCCGAAATTCGACCGTTAGGCTAGGTTAGGTTACATTTGAAATTTTCATTTTTTTTTTTCAAATTTTTGAAGTGATTTACAGTAGGTACTTACTCTGAAAATGTAATATCTTTTACCCTAAGGCATACAAATTCTAATTTTTGCGGTAGGTATAACACATTTACACACAAACACCTTACACATCCCAAGACACCCCAACTTTGAGGAGTCATATCTCGTCAATGCATTATATGCATTATATCCATGGATATAAATGAAAAATGAAAATTTAAACTTGATAATTCATAAGAAAAAAAGCCTTACTAAATTATGAAAATTTTTAGTATTGGTTGCCATTTGAAAATCAAAAGTTGATGGTGGTTACCTAATAAATATAAGGGTGAAAATATTAAATAATTATATAATTCTAGAACAGCGTAGATCTAAAAATTTGAAAAAAGTAAATACGTTTTGAGATAATGAGTGTTTTACGCTTAATAATCACCTTGTATGTGAATATATATATGTATAATATATTAAAATATCAACAACAATGTAACATTATTTTCATATATAAACAATAGACTTTGCAGTTTTAAATCATAAATCCGTAATAATTTATAGTATATATATGTATAAATATGGACACGAGAATACACCACAAGTATGCACTTATAATTTATCATTGTATCAATGAATAAGTTTAAAATATAAATAAATAATAGTAGTAATTAATTAAATGTATCACAAGACAGAAACACCTTAACACTATATAAAAATATTATATATATATATATATATATACACTAAAGTCTATGTACAACATATATATTATATTGAAAATTGATGACACCTACGACTTACGAGTTATATTTGATAAACATTTAAAAACAAAAATAATATTATGAACCTATGGCTGGCTTCTATAATTATATAGATCTAAACATCTGTATATTATACACGGCAGTGTAAGGTAAAAAAAAAATAATAATAATAATAGAAACAACAATTTTACGATTGACAGACGGGAACACTCGTTTAATTTACGAGTTTGTGAATAAAATATGATAATAATTTAAAAAAATATATTATATGATTAATAAAAACAAAACTGAACGAAATCAATAAATTGCATATAGTTGACAATGATTGTTTTCACGTCTAATAGTGGAATTTGATTGATTTCACCTATAATATTATGTACTCGATTATACGTAGGTAGTTATATTTTCGCATTATTATAATCGAGATTTATCAGTTAATGCGATAGTGTTATAGTACGTCGTGTAAATTCTTTAGTAAACCGACAAAATAAAATTCTACGGACGTACTTCTGTTTTTAACGAAATTGTAATAGGTATATGGTTTTAAATCGATCGCTTTATTATAATATACATATATATATATATATATATGGGGGGAATTTATAGTGTATAATACATCATGATTTTTCAAATAATTCGCCGATCTGCGAGAATAGCACAAATTGTTTTTAGTTTTTATTATTTTTTATTTTTATTTTTTTTTTTTTGCCTTACCTATAAAATGATGATGCGCGGACATTAACAATATTATCGAAGGAAAGAGATAGAGAAAAGACACAAAACACGTCTATGTTATAACAATAATACAATATCGTGTAAAGAAAAGTAAAAGTTAAGAGTTCAACGGATTTTGGAACCACGTGTCGAGGTCGTTGCTGTTGCCGTTTCCGTCGTCTCCGTCGGTGCGGGGACTGCGGGACGTGATCCTCAGGTCGTTTGGTAGATCGTAGCAACGGCACACGCAGCACGACGGGAACCTGAACCAGTCGGAGAATATTCCACGACAGTCATTGGACGGGTCGTAGGCGAGCAGCCTGTGCAGGCGGTACTGCTGCTCGCACCGGCATCCCTGGCGACAGAACATCTGCTTGTTCTCGAACCTGCGCAACACAAAATCATATCGGTATTATTGGTTAGACGTGTGAAACTATACCTATGTTTTATTTTTAGAATACATAAATTTATAATAATTTTAATTCGACGACCGCGCAAAAATAACTCGAGTGATGTGAGTATAATATAATATGATCCATACCGCCAACGGTTGGAAATCACTATACCTACTTTCAAAGTATCAACCAACTACCTAGCTACTATAGTGCGCGTAAAAAAATGATCGCCTATATATATATATTAAATATTTGTACAAATTTATGTAAAGTACTAAAAAATTAGCTTTTTTAAAAAGACGAGGGCGCTACTTTTTTCGACTTAAAATAGTAAACATTTTTATTCCTACCTGCATAGTCGAATAAAATGTAATTTATTTTCTGTTTAAATAAATATAGATACCAACGTTTCCAGCAAAATATAAAGGAAGTAAACTCATTAAATTATTTTGCTTCACACGTCACACTAAAATAAAAAAATAATTTAATTTTGCTAAAAGTGTACATTTTCTTATAAAAAATGGCACTAAAATAAAGTACCTAAAACAGAACTTTAGGTAGGTATCAGCATTACCTACTACAAAAAAAAAAAATAGCACTACTCCCTAACTCCTAAGTAAGATACTCCCATAATCACTTATGTTTTTTTTTTAACATTCGATTATGTCCTTTGGCAAGGCATTTAGAGTAAACTATTACGACATTCTCCATCATATAGCAAATTTTGTATAAAAATGTAATCTTCTTTAAAATTTAGATTTAAATCAAATGCTTCAAACTATATAGCTAGTATAATTACATTGATTTTGATAAACATACAATTTGACCCAAAGTATCTCCATTATCTGCAGTAAATTACTATCATCCTGCATATATATTATATACAATTAACTATATGCAATACTCACGTGCATCTTTCCCAGTGGACGTACTGCTCGAACGGATAGAGATTGAGCAGTGCGAGCACTTCACCACGAGTGTTATTCGCCCAAAACGGAGCGACCACTTCTTCCTTTACAGGGCAAGCATTACTGCAAAAAAAAAAACACAATATGGTTCCACATAATCGAAAAAGAGATATTATAGGTATAGGTATTAATGTATTATTAATTATTATTATTCTACTATCATTCAAAGGTAAATAATATGTGTTCAGCAGGAACAGTAAACGCTCAGCTTTGTTCGTTATTAACTGCATTTTTTGCTTTAGAACAAATCAAATGTCATATTATTATAGCGAATCATGGGCATAGGCCAATGGTCGGCAACCTTTTTGGACTCCCGGGCAACATTCATAAATTAAAAAGAGTTCGCGGGCCAGACAAAATTAAAAAATTTATATTCCAGATTATTTACTAAGAAAAAAATAACTGTTTAAAACTTTAAAATAATAGAATATTAAATACAGTTTTTAATAATATAAATTTATACAATATGATTTTTTTTGATATGATATTCAATTAAATATCGTTTTTGTAGAATTTAAAGCGGGCCGTATAAAATAGACGCGCGGGCCGCCGGTTGCCGACCACTGGCATAGGCTATAGCCGCATAGGTAAGGGGGGAGTAGTTCAAACACTCCCCGAAATTAAAGATAAAAGTATTTTAAAATAAATATTGTGAATTGAACTTAATATGTATACCTATCTAGACAAAAACCCCCTCCGAAAATATTTCCTATCTACGTCCATATATAGCGTAGTCGTATTATGTATACTAATACATATGTATTAGAAATTTTTATTATAAATTATAAAAATAACTCTTAGATATTTATTAAATTATAAAGTTCCAAAAAAATTCCAAGCTTATAGGAATAGAATAAAATATGTTGTGGAAATATTCCAGATAAATTCCCGAGTATTTGTATATTTCTTTTTTTATAGAAATATTCCCAATGCGCATCATTAACATCAACATATACATACTACTACGACAGGACAGTACACTCACTAAGTAAGTACATAGTAGGTACACTTTCTAAATCTGTTAAATTATATTTTCCAAAACGAATCCACTTGTTTATGCAATAATATATTTAGTATGTTTTTTTTGTATTTAACGGAGGGTTGGAATTCGAAGTGAAAAGTCGAGAGGTAATACCTATTACGATTGCAGTTGATCAACCTGCATTCCACCATCATATTATTATGTATAGGTACACCACTATAATTTTAAACTTTTAAAATAAAAAATCACGACGTAAAAGAATGTACCTACTTATTACTCGTTTCGCATATTATCATGTTTGTATTGCCGCGGATTGGTTAAATAAATATAAATAAATTATAATTTTTTTTTAACCATAGACATTTATATAGGGTACTCACATGCCTTTTGATTTCTGAGTGTTGTCCGTGGCACCGCTGGTCGACTCCTGGAAGAATCCCGGCTGCTCCTGCACCTGGTCGGTGCGCTGAGTTGACGCTATCGGATCGGTGGTGGTTTCGAACTGCAATTGCTCGTCAACGGTAACATCTTCCGCAGTGCCGTCTTCCACGTCTTCGGCGACGACCGTCGTCGTGGGCGGCATGGTGTCGGCCACGGGAGCGGCGGTAACGTTGAACGGTCGGGCGGTGGAGGTCGTAGTCGTGGTCGCGGTGGTCGCCGTCGTGGTGGTAGTGCTGGTACTGTTATTGCTAGTCGAAGCGGTGCCGGTGGAGGTCCTTGGAGTCGGCGCCGGCGGCGACGGTTGTGAGTCGTAGCGGTTCAACGACGACTCCTCCCGGCGACGGTTCCAGACGCCTCCTTCGATGTCGTTGGTGTCCATGTCAGCGCGTAACACCGATATGTGTCGCTGTTCGCCGTACATGCGTTTCATCAAACCGTGATTCTCGAAAACGAACCGTCGGACTGCGTGCCTGTACATAAATTTACGAAATTTAGTTTAAAGAATTTAAATCAATTTTTAGATAAACCAATTTCGTGTTCGCCCGTTATAATTTATCTATTATGCCTATATAATATTATAGTCTTTTAAAAATTGTGAATTTCAATGCTTTTTCATACAACGTCCATGAATTTTATGGTTTATACTGTTTATAGTATTTAGGTACTATATATAATATTACAATTTACAATGCATAAGCTATAGCGTAGTTATACACTTATATAATACCCATCTAAAATAGTACCTATATATTAGTATATTTTTAGTGATTCAAAAATTAAAAACAGATTGTTGGTGATTTTATTGTCATCGGGATAAAAATATATGCGAGGAAACTTTGCAGGGAGTAATATTTGCGCGTTTTAAATAATAAAATTATAATATTATATTTAAGTAAACATCACAGAACTTAAAAGTCAATATATGCTCAAGTCCTGTGGTTTTAAATCTTATTTTTTAAATTGTCGAAAACATAAATAAAAACAATTGTTGATAGATAATGGATCTTAAAAATGTTGACCCTTAATTACTACCTATTTTAATGCTGTTTTTCAAGGTCAAGCGTAACGTCACGTATAGTTTTTTTAACACAGCAGCTTTGCTACAATAGTCAATAACGATTAACAGCCTATTGTTCGGATTACGATAACCGGATAAAACGTGATTAAGATAAAGAAATAAACTATAATAGCAATCGTCTGTCGCAAATCGATGACTGAAATCATAAAGTGTGTCGATAGTTTAACAACCATCCTCAGGCTATGATATTGTAAATTCATAAAATACTAAAATGTAATGTTATGTTTAATATTCTCTTAATTATAATATTATGATGTACGAATATAAGTAATAATTAAAATGGTAAATATGCTATATTATAATTTAATTATTTAGTGTACGGTGTACTTGAACCCCGTGGTAATACATATTTTAAATTCTGACGGTACATGATGGTTTTCTCAACTGTTTCTATAGTGCAGTTAATCTTCAACTGTTAACGAGTGTCAAGGTCGTTTTTGGTAATCTAGTTGGTACTTTAGACTTTAGAGGATTTAAAATATAAAATTCTGTGTTTTTGATAATAATCGAAAAATTAACCCAAGATAATCAACAAAACAAGAATTTGTACACAAAACCAGTTTTCAACATCAACGAAATTGATGTTTTTTTGTAATTAAAAATTGAATATAACTATTTTAGTTTAAATAATAAAGATTTGAACATTTAATTCAAGATTCCTCATAAGTTATATAGTATGATTGAACCCTAAAATCTCAAAAATACATTTGCATAATTTTTTTATAGACATTTCAAGTTCACATTTTGACAAAATTGGATATTTCACCGGAAAAGTTATAGGTTATAACGATTTTAGAAACCACGAATCGATTTATACCATTCTATAGTATTGATATAAAAGTTACTTAACATATTATATTATATTATAATAATTACTGATGGTAAAGTAAATATATAATAAAATATCCTTAATAATACAGATTATTTTCGTTCAGAACCATTTTTCATCTGATATCATGGTATTATTGAGTTATTCAGATAACATCAGATTACATTCAGATACTTATTACAGTGATCTACTTTGACGAGGTACACTTTATACTTACTGTACAGCAGACCCAGTAATTCAGGTTTTTTACGATAATTTAAATCTAACAACAATAATATATAATATTTATCATTTATGATATATATTATACGTATATGATATACATTATATACGCTTAGATAGTCATGAAATACATTAAGTAGCACATCAATAAGTCACATCCATAATTTTTATCTTGTAGATTGAGCGAAGCGATAAATACATTAAATTAACAATGTGTTTTTTTTACGTTTGCCATCACTTTTTGGATGCAGTAAAAATGTTTAAATTTTAAATTTTGAAGATGGTTTCTGGTATAAATAAATTGAATCTAAATGTTACCTGTGGAGGGGGTTAAAACCAAAATATTCCTACAGGACTTATCCAAATAACCGACAAAATAAATAAAAGTTTATGGAAAAATAAGAAATTTTACGCAAAACCAGGTTTTGACAAAATTGACTTAGTTTTTTTTTTTTTTTTTGGTGTAAGTAAATAAAAAACAATAACCATAGATGCTTGGAATTTTCTACAAATAATGTAAAATATGATATCCATTCAAGAAAATACTGGTATGTTTGGCGTTTGCCGCTTCTATTTTTAAGAATTTTTTTATAATTAATTTATGAATTTATAAATAAAAAATATTTTATTTCATCAAAATTAAACATCAAATGCCTACAAAAAAAATTGTGGTTGTGTACTTATTTTTGATATTTTTTTATTGTTGTAAGACTTGGAACCAACGAAGAACCTTATTGAATTAAATTTGTTTAGCTATAAAAATTAAAAATTTAAAGAATATAATTTTTAATTTAAAAATATTTTGTAAATGTTCGTAGTTTTGACGAATTTACTTTTGATATTTTTAAATTACCTACTATATCTTAATGTTATATAAATAATTTTGTATTAGGTATGCATCTTTAAGATTTTTAACCAAACATCAACATTCATAGAAAAAAAGCCAAACTTTTAAAATGTCTATACTCAATACTTTTAAAATGGCTCAAAAACGAATTAAAATATTTTGAAAAGGATATACTTATATATATATAAACGTCATTATGTGGTTTCAAAATAACATAAGCCAATGATTTATCCTGATGAATGGGTCATTATCACCTGACCATCTGTCAATTGCATATAAATGTAAATTATTATAAATTAATTGAACTTGAAACAACCTGTTTGTTAAATAATAACTCATCAGTCATCACTAATGTTTGAGGATTTGTTTATAGTTTTCAGGTTTTAATAAATTATATATATATATAAGGCATTAAAAATCTGCGCTGACTCAAGAGTTATAACATAAGATGATCACTGATCAATGATCAATCATTTTTTATAGACATAATATAAAAAACTATATACAGTATATATATAAGGTAAATTAACCTAAAAACTATCGAATTGAAGTGATGTGATGATAAATTATAACCTCTTTTAGTGGTATTATATTTACAAATAATAACAACATAAATAAATTGACCTTGACCTAAAGAAAAATCCAGAACTGTTTGTGATAGGTACATGAAAATACTCTAGTTTTCCTTGAAAAGGCTTAAATTATAAACACTACAGAGTATACTTTCACCGTGTCCCTAGAATAAACGTCTTATCAGATCCCAAACATATACAAATAACATCACCGTTTAAATCTAGAACTTTCACTCGCTCGTGTCATATTAGACATACTTTCACCTACATTTATGCGTGTGTTACATAAATCATGACAAACAATATAATGGGCAATTTTTTTTTCATTCACAACAAATAACCTACGTTTATCCTACGTATATTTTTGGGTAACAATGGGGTTTTTGCTTTCTAATTATTTACTATTTAGTCATTGAGACTTTAGTGTCTCAAATAATATTATAATATATTACCACGGGTACGTCGATCCAGGTACCATGCACCATGATTGAGTGTTAAAATCGCACGGCAAATCCGGAAATTTAGCTTTAGCATTGCGATACGGTTTTGTACAGGTGCTATAACCATCGTAACCGTAACCATTGAGCTCCAACGGCAGCTGAAACAATAACAGTATATTATATCAATTACATGATTGTTTTGTAAGTATACAGTTCACAAAAAAATGACGTATTTAACATTTTCTAAGGAAAATTTCTACGCAATATTGAAATTTGAGAAAAGTATGACCTGCTTTATGTGTTATATAGGAGCGGCGTATGTCGGGCAGAAGAAAGGAGCCGTGAAAGTTATAAGCGGTGGCATTGGAAACTGTGCCATGTGGCGGCTGACGGTGATTTTTATTGTGCACACAATGTCAAGGTGCCTCAACATTGCAAGGATGAATTACGATTATTTTTTCGTCTAGTGAAACATAATGTATGCTCTAAACAACTATATAATACGCGTATATCATACATTATGTGGACAATGGCTATCAAATATTTTAGTTACGGTTCCCCGATGTCGAAAATAAAACGATCGAATTTCCAATTAACGTCTTCGGCAAAATTTTATATATGCACATTGCACAGGTACGCAAAAACGACACCGACAATTTTCGTACACATTAATATTCAATTTGTATAATGTTATTATAACCATTCGCGAAACAGTCAAAGACCTCCTCCGGTGGTGTCTTTATCTCACAAGGACGAATGAATTATTAATTCATGTAGGTACAGGTGCAGTACATCGCTCGTTCGCACAATATAGTGTGTTGTGCAGCAGTGTAATAATAATACATGAAAACAATATTGTAATATAGGTACAAGCCGCTAGTTTCGCAATAAATTCGCGGATTCGACGACCTCTGCGAGGGCAATGATGAACGTTATTTTTTTTTAACACCAATCTGGTCTGACCACTTTAAACGCATTCTACGTCACGTTTTACGTACCTATATATAATATATATATACATATATATATGTGTGTGTGTGTGTGTGCATACAATTCTTTCGGGTTTTGCTCGTGAAGATCGCACTCTATATGTGACCGCGATGGTTGTGACTAAGTCTTTTTTTGCTAGGTATAATTATTATTTTAATACATTTTTACTGATGTATATTCTTACAACTTTACTTATGTAAAGAAATATATACAGACGACGTTATATAACATTACTTATGTGTATTTAGGCACATCCGTTGGTCTGCAATCATTAAACTAATGAGTAATTTAACGGTCTAAAATGACTTATAATGAGTAATGTTAATGACCAAATAGTTCCGCCAATCGATTTGTTGCTACAAATGACGATTAGTATATTATTATAATTTATAAGTATATAGCTAACATGATAAATACACCGGAAGGGCAGCAAGAACATTATATGATACATTTAAGAGTTAAATCATAAGTCATAACACGGGATCCAGAATAGACAATAATATGATAATATATCGGAAATCGCCAGCAGGGTGGCTACTGGCTTCAGAAACTTTTCAAACAAAGAGTAGGTATATATAACAATATTACATTATAATTAGGGCATTAGGCACATATTGTATCTAATACGTGCAAATGTGTGTAATAATCCTACAAAAGACAGTTTTAATAATTATTTGAGTATTATTATTAGTTTATTATGATAAACAATAAAATAAACAATTTGACTGGTGTATGAAAAATTAGAAAAGTATTACAATTACAAATAATAAATGTAAATGTGTACCTTGGCTATACAAATAAATGAGAAGGTGCGCCGAATATGGAATATCTTTTTGTTTTTGCTTCTTTACACATTTTATGGCAATAAAATTATAATCAACTAAATCAATTATAGTTTTTGAGTTAATTCTATTACACGAGTTTTAATTCATAGTATTAAAGTATTACTAAAATACAAAAAAAATCTAATGTATTTTATATTAGGTATATATTATGTATAATACGTCAAGTCATATACATTATACATTAGTCATATACGTGTTAGTATTATGAATTAAGGTATTCCTATAAGCCATAAGGGTATTCTATATTTCCATATAATTTAAACTTATATGTTACAATATGTTATAAGTTAGAAACAAACACATAAAACTAATATCGTTTATTTAAAAAAAAATTAATTTAAAAATTCAATTAAAGATACAGTAATCATACAAAATTAAAAATTACTAGTTATTTTAGTAATGATTATCCTAATACCTAATCATTTTCTTATAATATTGAATATATTATATAAGTATACCAAATCAAAATAAAATCACTATAGTTATGTACTTTTGATTTTAGACAATAATAATTATTTAATGATGTCGGCAATTTTAAAAAGTTGATTTTAAAATGTATACATTTGTTCCATAATGTATATTACACTAGAAACATCTTTATAAAATATAGTTTACACAACTTAAATATTTGTGTTATTACGAAAATTAAAAATAATGTTTAATAACACGTGGCATAGTGATTATGGTACCTTATGTACCTATCATATTATTATTTTTGATAAAATAATGGTACCATACTACACCATCATAATGTATTCAACAGATAGTTCAACACACACATTTTACGGAACAGCCTATGCCTAATATTCTATATTCGGCTCAACTTTACTCCTCTAAGATTTAAATGTAGTAATACGATTGTTCACGAAACATAATATACAAATGAACTAGATTCGTTTTCGGATAGTTAATTAATTTTTTATTTTTATTGGAATATTGCGGTTTTTCTCGATCTATAGAGTAATAAATGTAAAACATAATAATATATTTATTATATTAACCGTAAATATCAAATCAATGAATCTTTGAGAATAAGATAATATTGACTCGGTCGAGGGCATTGGTCCAGTTTAGTATAGTTACACTCGACCGCACAGGAAAGGTGAAGCTCCGACCTTCACCCTGCCTTGCCGATAGCTCTTCCTCTTCCTGCTACCGAGCACGCGCTTTGTTAAAACCTCGTTTTATAAATCGTTTGCGCACATTCGGTTTACTACCTTCCGGCTCACACACATATACATACAATGACGGCTAAAAATTATTTTATTGAGGCATGCAACGATCGCGATGAAAAAGTCTTGTTTTATTTTATATCCAAAATCAGGGTGGTTAACCGGTGCATAGAATATTTTCGGGATGGAGAAAAACGTGAAGAATTCTAGTTCGCCAGAAAAGTGATTATCGCCATATCGCATCCCCGAAACTCGTTTTATTTTATTGGGCATCGCGGAGCGTCGAACTCGAGAGAAGTATGTCCAACGGGACGGGTAGAAAAATACAATTTTGTTTTAATCCTTTATCCATAGCACATATAATAGCACATATAATAGCACATATAATATTATACTATACCTATACGCGTTTAACAACGTGGTCAATTGTATTTATTGCATCATATCGTTCGACTTTAAAATACTCGCTACTATTGCACCCGTCTACGTAATATAATATTATTAAGTTAAAATCGTCGATGGAAGTTTGTCTCATATTATAAATGTTATTCTCGTCGTTCCAAAACGCATCTCACGCGCATTAAGTATAACGATTTGTGAAAATCGTAAAACAAAAAATTAACCCTCGCGAAGGGCTGTTAAATTGTTATACCTAAATAATGGTAATGCGCTTAATAACGTTTGATATACATATAGGTACCTGCAATCGTCGTCGTCATCAACACGTTCCCGCGTTGATATCACAATATAATATATTATTATTATACATCATCAATATATTTATAAGTAGAGTACTTACTGCCCAAAGGAATAGTATCTTTAAGTACATGAGTCGTCCACATGCAGTACACTGTAGGGGCGCGCGAGACCACGCACATGGGTTTGACTGAGCTCGGCCGGGTGTCGCACGCGAGACTGACTGACTGGCCGGACGACGGCGGCGGCGAACGGAAAACTGGGTCAGCAGCAGCTCTCCGCATATACCGTTACGTTTAGCCTACTCGGACGGCGGCGGCGGCGGCGGCGGCGAAGTGAGTGAGTAGAAGAAGAAGAAGACCGTACAAGACGAAGAATGAGTCGAAGATCGGTGGTTCCCACGCGCGCGCACCGCCGCCATCGCGTCGACAGCGCCCGCGCACGTAACACCCGATCGCGTCGCTCACTTTCACCGGCCGACGAGTGTGTATAGATATTATTTATTTATTTTATGACGTGCCCTATGCACGGCGCATAAACTATACTATAATAACCATATAATGATAATAATTAATAATTCGAACGCACGTGAGTCATTATATTTTATACATTGTTATTGTTATTATATTATTATTATTATTATTATATATAGGTATTTAAAAAACGACGACGATGCGCGCTCGCAGCCGAAGACGAAATTCGCGGCGGATATCCCGGCGCGATCGAACGCATTTCCCTTTTTTTCGTTCTTATATTGTTCATTATTTATTTCATTTATCCGCGACTCTTCCCTCCCCCCCTCCCCCCCCCATCCACACACACACACAACAATTACGGTAGACAGCGACGCAGTTTGTGTTGGTTTTCGGCGCACGTGCGTATAAAAATCGAATTTAACCGATCTCGGTCAAAACGCGCCGTCGACACGGTCGTTTGATTATAATATTTTACATTAATGAGTATATATAATATTAGTATAATACTCGTATATATACCTATAAATAATACGATATATATTATCATGTATAAGACACGCATTAACATTATAAAATTCTACAAACGTCGTTCTGTACACAGTGGATCGATTAATTTTTTTTTTTTTCATTTTTGTTCAGCTTAACTAAATAAACTGCTAGTGTGATCTCGATACAACGATATCGGATATACAATATATATATTTATAAATCGAGAATATTGGCGATTAAATGTGTTGGAACCCACGTTAAAATCTAGTTAAGAAACCTCGGCTATACGCCCTGGGTACCTGCAGTATTCATCGTTGAGCACTATTGGTTTTCCACAGATACACTCACGAATGCTTTAAATTTATAATGCGTACCCATTCAACTGCTTATGTCACGTTTAAGTCTCCGACCACGAACGCTCGACTTGGCCGAATTGGCATTCGTTCAAATTCGTATATAATTTCATACGATCAATTGCGCTTTAGAAAATAGAATCGCTTTACGTTATATTAACTAATATATAAAACATAATATAATCTACAAATATTATGATAAAATAAAAATAAGTACAAACTACAACGTATAATGTATAAAAAAATAAAATCTATAGTATAAAAGTATATTGGTATACATAATATGCATAATACCATATAGCTCATATTATATAATATTATAGTAAATCGTATAAAAAGTTTTTGGTATTAATATATACATATCTGTTGAAATGCAAGATTTATTTAAATATTTTCTATGTGATATTATTATAAGATTTAGAACGACGTTGCAGTGGAATCACGAGAAACATATACGCTTCAATTGCCCAAATAATAACTATATATACCTAATTAAAAAAAAATCTATTTACTAACAAATACTCAACTATAATATTATACAATTAGTTTAAAACAGTTGTATTTTTTTAAACAATTTATTGAATATAAAATATAATATATATTTGTCAATTTTATAAAAGTGCCTGTTATGTGTTTTTACGAACGTCATCCCTAGCCCCAAACATTTCAAATTTTTGAAAATTTTCTTTACCAATATTTAGTATATAATTTGTATGAATTTTTACGACTGTTTTCAAAATTTGTACGATCTTGGATTCCCCGTTATAGAACAAAAACTAGGGGTGAGGCTGGGGTGATGTTCGTTGTATTTTTCATATTATGTACAAACATTATAAACTATATAAACCATTAGGAAGGTTATTCTAAAACTTTGATTTAAATTATTATTGTAAAATAGATAATAATATAATGTTATAGGTGAAAAATAAACGAGTAGATGTATTCTATAAAAAGTTACTTCAAATTAAATTAAGAAGTTAAAATGATAAAGTAATATTTTTAGGTAAATTATTTAATTATTCTTTAATCTTTTGTATATAATAATAAAATTAAAGAACAAAATATTATGTAAATCAAATCCCGGTAATAATATAATAATAGTCTATAATTTTTATAATATACTGCAGTTAAAAAATACATAAAAATGAATTGAATTGGGTACAGTTATATAGCAGCAATCTACAATCTATAATACTCCCAGCTGCAGTAAGCTCAGTTTGTATTGGGATAATATTATAATTAAACGATATTAACATTAGAACATATACTATAATAATATTAATGGTTTCACTAGGTAGATACTTATTTTATAAATGAAAATAAAACTAAAATAATCATATTATATTCGCGGATTACAAAAAATAACCCTTATTAAAATCTGAATTTTATACAAATAATTAAAATAATAATAAATTGAAAGGAAAAATGCAACTCAAGATTATACGACAGAATTATGACTCAGAAACACGAATAATCTGTAAAAAATAATAAATATAATGATAAAAATTCTAAACTTTGTAAGGAGGCAGTTAAGAAATATTCTAAGAAAAATCCCAATGTTCATATAAAAGCATATGAAAAATACAGTGAAAAAATAAACCGGCAATAAGTTTACAGAGAAGCAGTTAAAAGATACAACAACATATATTGTGATTCAAACAGGACTTCTATTTCCAGACATGCCATATGCATAAAACAATTTCATAATCTATCAAATTGATACTTGTAAATAAAATTAAAAAATACCTCTAATTTCAGAGAAACATATCAGGTCTTAAAATATTATACTATCTAAGAACCTACTTACATCAGTTGGTTGACCAATACAAACAAATTTGTCATTACTCATTACAGTAGCATGTAGTACTGTCATGTTCGTGTACCTATTAATAATAATATACATAAATAATTCACAAAATAGAATTTATACGCTTTTTAAAAATGTTTATCATAGAGTATTTTTCCATCGTCTGACCGTAGGTAATTAACAATTAGTATCTATTTGAGTGTGTATAAGACTACAAAGATTCACTACCTATCTATTCTAATGTCACTTTAGGAATAATATATAATATTTTTGAACTAACTTCTATAATTAGATCATTTAGATCTATATCTATCTAGTCAACTAAAGGAAAATGTGTTCTCGGTTAAGTCTCGTATAATTCCGGTTTATGACCTCTGAAGGGCAACGAACGTTTGGACAAAAAAACAAATTTAACTGTATCTACAAATGCATGAGCCATGAATAAGCTTGTCCGACATAAATGTTTATATTATTACATCATAGTATTCATAATAATTATATGTAGGTAAGTAGTAGGTACCTAACAATATAAAAATTATTATTTTGTTATTCAATTATATACTTTCATATTTATATCTATTTTAATGTTTATTGATTTATTCCTATATAGGTATGTATTTACCTATGTGATGATGTGGTATTGTGATTGTTAATTCATTATAAATTATAATATATTATTATTAGCTATAGATTATAGTAATTATACCTATCCATCAATAGATAATATTTATTTTTTAGTATTATGTACTATGTAGATATATTATAATACTATATAAATATGTATTACCTATATTATTTTTATGTTATTATTTTTCTTAATTAATTTTAATATTTCTTAAAAAATAACTTGAATATATTATTTAAACAATGAGATTAATGGGATCACATTATACTACAACTACTTACATAAGAAATTTAAATTAAACTTCAGAAAATATCATCCACGAACAAAAGAAACTTTCAATATCATATAACTATTAATTACCCACAAAGGTTGAGTGTGTTATATCCCCCCCAAGTGACTTATTTTTGTCTAATGATTTATCATAATGACATAATGTATTGTTAAAATAAAATCTGTTTTAACGTTTTTACTGTGTTATTTTTTTATTTTTTATTTAATTTAAGTTGGTTGATGTTTGGTAACAATAAATATAATATGGTTAATTTAAAATAATATATACCTACTTGGCTACTTAGGTACACCACCGTAATTTATTCCCAGATGTTATCATTGATTATAGTACATTGTACATACCTACATACTAATTACTATTCTATAATCAACGATGTTATTAATAAGTATACCTAATGAATAATAATATTCATGTTATATAAATTTCTTTTATACACATTAAATTATATATATATTATTGTAATAAACTATAATACTTGCAGGTAAATACAAGAATATATTTTATGTTTTGAACTACCTATACATAGTTACATATGTACATATGTAGGTAGTACTTTAGTAGGTACATAAACTATAAAAAAACAATATAAAAACGATTTTATATTATATACTATATTACAATTTATAGTATCGTATACTATTATAGTGTTATATTATATTATAGTATTATACTAATCATTATGAATTTTGTAACATACTATTTTAAAAATAAATAAAAGATTTATAATTTTTAAGGATCTCACGTCTACCTTATCCAGGTCTTGTCTAGATAATGGATACGATTATTATCCGTATTTCCACAACAATCTATACTAAAAGATGACTATATAATGAAACAGAACGACGAATGAAGATGGCACTGATGACAGTTGTAGCAGTTAATGTCATGGCCCAGATGACACAGTTAAACACAATGTTTGGTACACAGTTAATTGGTCACGTGTCATATAATCAAATAATTATCAGCGATTTATCTTCAAGCAAATTTCGCTAAATTCATGTTCTCTTTATCTGAACCGCGCACAACTAAACATATTCACGTAAAACCATTTTTTATTATGTTTTTGAGTAATCCTAGAATAAAATAGCTAATTAAAAAAAATGTAGAGAATAGTCTATCCCATCCCTCTATTAAAACAATTTGTTTAGTCCAAAATTTCCTACCGTAGACCTGGGCCTAATGGGCCTAAAGCAAAATCTGGGCCTGTTGAGAGTATGAGCATTGATTATAAATTTATAAATAGGCAAGGACAGGCCGTCGACGTTTAGCAACGGTTAAAAATAATATTATTTTATTCCAAAATAATTGACAAAATTCCTTATCGGCAAAAGTTTCTTGCACAGCGTATTTTGTATTGCAGTGAGCTATCTATAGGTACTATTTATAATCAATGCCGATACGACATACCATGTCTAAATATTGTTTCAAAAACAACAATAATTTTTTTTTTTTTGAAAATATACAATCTGTAAAAAAATAATATAAAAACGATTTTATTTATACTATATTATAATTTATAGTATTGTATACTATTATAGTGTTATATTATAGTATTCCAATAATTTAAAATTCGATTTTACGATGTTCACGTGAATATAATAAGTTATAAGCTTCGTATAATTATTGCGCGTGAGAAACTGAGAAAACAAATAAGTTAACTGATATCCTACGGATGCCAGTACGCCACACTCACTTAGGTACTACTTAAGTATACCTACCTACATATATGTTGTTCCGTCTTACAAACGTTTGACATATCTATTTGGCAGTTGCAGTTCCAATTTTCTGTGATGAGTAATACCACAGAATAGAATAATACACTAATATAATAAATATAATTGACCTAATATGGGTACCAAACTAAAGGAACATTACCTAGGCGCGGCTATGCAGGTTTCTCGTCTGTATTTTTACAATATTTTAATTTTTAAATAATAGTTATGACAATTTTTAATATTTAACATAATATTATGGGTATAATTATAAGTACAACTCATAAATGTATTAAATATTAATGTGGTATCACAAAATTACAAAAACCTATTTGAAATTTTGAAAACATAATACCTAATATATAATATGGCGTTATGGATTATGGTATATGTTATACCCAATGTTAGGTACCTCTAAAGGTTGATTAAATAGATAATAGATTGATAATTGTATTTTTTTTTTTCAAAGTTTTCCGGACATTAAAATAAAATAATAAGTAGGTACCTATATAGATTTGAAATGTTCAACATTTTCATATCAGATATAGATATAACATATAGGTCGTATAATAAGATTACTGGGTTTTACAATTAACAGAATACAATAATACCTAATTGTTATATTATACATAGTGCCGTATTTACAAATTTTTTTATTGGCAAATTTTTGTGGGCGACAAATTTTGTTGAAGAAATGGAAAAAAAATCATATAAATATTTACTAAATTTTTTTTCTTGGGATAGAGGCAACATATTTAAAAGGGCCTAGGGCGGCACCTGTTCTAAATCTGGCTCTGATTATACGTACGATTATGATGTGTATTTCGATAAAACTATATTTACAATAGTATTGGTAAGATTAATTTAAAAGGTCGCGAGGACGACCACATTCGAGATTACTCGATGGAGAGATCCTCGATGTAGTTTTTGATTCATGATATGAATCTGAAGTATGTGTTCAGCATAGACCTTATCTATGGTCCTTAAAGTCTATGGTGTGCAGTACTGCAGTGCACAAACATAATAGTATGTAATAGCTGCAGTGCACCATTTCCAACAAACCGTGGAGCACTTTAAAATCACACGAAGGATTTTAATTTGCAAGACTTATCTATATTTTATTTAGGTATGTGAGTTTTAGCACATCGACTCCAGACAGAGACAACAATATTATTATAATAGAAGAGGACGAATTTGTTTAGGGCAATAAGTAATAACGCAATGATTGCATGTCGACTAAACAATATTATTATTCAATACATTTTTAAAAAAAGTTCACTCAATTATTAAAGGTTAGGTATTACACAAAATAGAAAGTGAAACTGCAAAACATAAATTTGTTATGTTGTACTTTCGTAAGACGGAGAACAAATACTGAAATGCGGATGTGGTTTCCTCATAAATAAGAATATCTACTAATTACCTACTGCAAGTAATATAATACCTATGTATTATATAGGCAGGCACCCTATATGGCTGTATAGTAAACTAGTAGATACACATTGTGATTATCAGATTATTTTTTTAGTAGAAAAATGCTTTAATCTTCAACTTTTAAAATGGTTTGTGGTAGCATATTGGATTTAGTAAATGTTTTGTGGGTGAGAGTGGGGGAGAAGGGATTTCTTTCAAAAGTTAAAAATTCCCAGTGATTTTCAAACTAATTGAGAAAGACCGGAGTTATTATGTAATGTAATTGCATACAGAAAATGTTACAAATTAGGTACTACGATTAGGTAGTATTTTGAATTACAATAAAAATGTTATTTTGTGAATTGAATAATGTCAACGTTTGAATCTTAATTATTCATAAAATATGAGCCAAATTCTCAACGCTTAACCTTTTTGAAAAATGTAGAATCTTGTATTACACTTTCAATTCTCAGGAAATATTTAATTTAAAATATTTTTGAATTTTTAACTAAAAAATTATTTATTTATTAATAATTCATTTTCTTAATTTTGACTACCGTAGTTATTAAATTCCATACGAATTTAAACACTAACATTTGTTTGTAAAAATAATGTGACAATGTATTTTTGATATAGTTTTATTTAGGGTAATTAATATTTATGAGGAGTTTTGTATTATAATTTTAATATTTTTTTACTTGCCAGCAAAAATATCATAAAACATAAATCGAAAAAAAAAAACAAAATACTAGTCAACAATTTTAATTGCCCTTAAATATAATAAAAAGAGGTACTACTTCTATGAACTTTAGGCTTCAATCTAATTTTAATAAAATATATAGACTATAAAGTTTACTATTTAGTAATTTTACTATACTTAGTTCAAATAATAATTAATTAATTTTCAATTCTATGTACCTATTGTACCTGTGCAGTTATTCATTTATAACCACAAATAGAGATATACCTTAACTATCTTCCATAATATAGCTTTAGTAATTTAATATTCATTGGTATAAAATATCATTTCAAAACACAACAAAAATAACAGTTAACGTTATGTCAAAAAAATTAAAAATAATATAACCAATTGGAAAACAATAACCAATGTTTAATTCGTATAATTGCATAATATCAATAACAGTATTTCATAATTCATCATGATATGATAATTATTAATTAGTAGTTTACAATAGAAATTATCATTTTGTTCTGTTCAATAGAAAAAAAATAGGTACATGTATTTTTAATTAAATGAATATAAAAATAAGCAATTCACATGTAAATAAATTGGTAGCTACAATTTAGTGCCTGCGTTAATATAATTATTTTTATTTTTTGTTATTAAAATATAAAGAAATTTTTATTCTTCTTCACTTAGATGTAGCTACATGAATTGTTCTTATATTTGAGAATTTGGGATGTATTTATCTCTAAAATGTGTTTCCTGTCAAAGGCCAAAACCGCTTTAATACTTAACCACTCCACCTCCACCTAATCACTCATAAAATATAGCTATAATAGGATTATTTAGGTCTTATAAAATAAAATAACTAAAGATAATGGGTATAATATTATTGATACTCTTCATGGTATGTTTAGCAGTTAAGTATTTAATATGTTATAAGCAGTAAAATTTTTAAATACAAAATTATTATATTAAAAAAATCCAACAACCAACAATAATTTAAAAAACATTTTACAATATAAAACTCAAAGGGAATCCCCAAATTAGTATAATAGCCATAATAGTCATAATAATAATAATAATAATAATAATAATTAAGCTAAATTGTTTTGGACGGAACAATGATTAATAAGACACGTGTTATCAAAGTGGTGTTGGAGAAGGAACCCAAAGTGTTTTGCTTTGTTCTAAATCGACAGCAGCTTTAATTTGTGTACACATGTATGCTACATTAACTCCTGCTGGTATGACGGCTAAAATATAACATTTAATATTTATAGTATAATTCACTATGAAATAATACATATACTTTTAATAGAATCATACCTGAAATATAGTGTCGATATTCAGATTCAAGTTTCAATGCGTGTTCATACATTTCTTTTGCAGCTTTGGCAGAAATTTTATCATGAGATGATCGAGAGTCTTTAGCTTCTTTTACTTGCTTAGTAGATTTAAACTTAATTAGCAAAACAATAGGATATATATGATGACGATGAAGTCTTTCAACACTGGTAAGACCAATATCAATTATACAATGACAATTCTATAAAATAAATATCATCAAATAAGTAATCAAATAATAAGTAATGGTTTTGATATGTTTACGCAATTTTAAAAATAATTACTTTGCTACAGGCTTCTTTAAGTCCTGAGACAGAAACACATTCATAAACAGATCCTTTTTTGCGATAGTCTATATACAAACTATCAGCAACTCCTTTTTCCATGGATGCTTGAGAACAATGTTTTGCCTCGGGTATATACCGCATAAATAAATCAGGAAAATCTACTATTAACTTATCGGTAACGCAATCTGCCAAAGGTCCAACAACCATTACAGGACGAATACTTGGTTCAGCTAGAATAAGTTCAACAGATATGTTAAATATAGTAAATACACTGTTATTTTTGTTCATACAATTACACTTACAATTTAATCGGATTACTCTTTGGTAAGAAGCAATAACAATAGCATCATCATGTAAAGTACCAGAGTCACTACTATACCATCCCAAGTTTATATTTGAAAAACTAGCCAATTCTTTAGAACTGCTGCGTTGATGCTTTTTACGTCTAAAGAAACTGCGTCTTGTTGCACGTCTTGCATCACCTTCTAATTCACCCCCACTACGTCTAATTACAAGTTCTTCTTCAACTCTAATCAAACAAAAATTAAACTCAACAATAATAATGTAGTCCAAAAATATTTTTATGTTTAAATCTAATTACTTGTATTTGCTAGGTATAATGCCAACTTGTTGCTTATAACCATTGTGATCAACCAACCACGCTCGCCAATTACCCGGAACACCATTATACATTGTGTTATCTACATACAGAACGTCATCTTTACGAAATTGTAGCTGTGAAGAATTACTACCAGCATCATTTAATTCAATTGTACGATCAAAGAGTGCTCGTATAAAAAAACTATCACCAGGTTTATCCTTTATTTCGTTGTATTCTATTATAATAAATAAATAATTAAATAAATATTTTATTTTTTGGTAACATTTAATAATAATTTTTAAATAATGTTACTACTTACTATCAATTAAATATTGTGCGAGGACAGTCACTTTTTCAGCTGGCTTGGCTAATTCATAAGCTGCTTCCTCGGCAGTCGCTTCTCTTAAGTCTGTTCCATTATACTCAAGTATACGGTCACCAGTTCTATAAAAAAAGAATAAATTTATAGTTAAGATTAATTAAAATAGACAAATTTAAAGTATCCTTACCGTAAACCTGCATTATAGGCCAATGAATTTAAGTTTACACTGTGTACAAATATCCCAACAGCATTTCCACCAACAAGACTAATTCCTAAGTTACTACACTTCCTTGTTTCCATGATAAAATATCGCGGCTCATATGCTCTTAAACTTCTGCTGTCTGTATTTCGATCACTCTTCCGGCGAGTTAATGTAGTCATGCCATGATTTATAACTGAAGTACCTGTGGATTTTCTATTAACAGTAGGAGAATTGCACGGTGTTGGGGTTTCTGAACGACTGCTTGTTGAACTTTCAGCACCTTCTAGTTCTTGATATTCTAAAAACACAATTCAGTCAAAATTGTATCTATATCAAATCATTAATTGAATAATTAAAACATGACTTACTATCTGGGCTATATTGTACTAGCATGGTAATTGAGTTTCCACACTGCCGTAAAACATTCGCAGCTAACTGGTAAGTTGCACTCCTCATATTAATTCCACAAACTTCTAGTAGCTGATCTCCAACTTGAAGACCTACTTTAGAAGCCACACTATGTTCACTAACAGTAGATACAAAAACTCCACCACTATCAACACAAGATATCTGAATTCCAAGAGGTTCAACTGATTTCTCTATACTGATCCATCTCAATTCACCAGTTAATGGACCACTCCCAACTCCTCTTAATAATGGTTTTTTCAAATACCTGAAATATTTATTTCATTAGTAATTAGTGTTAAAATTATCAAATATTTAGTTTTATACTAACTTTGATGCCCAGCCATATTCAGGTAAAGACTGTCGCTTGTTGGCTGGCATAGCTATTTGTCCAGGATTAAGAACTTCTACTCTAAAGGTAGGCATTGGACTATCTCTTTCACTACTTACAGATCTATCAATACTCCCAGTTGATATACCAACTGCACCACCACTACTTTTACTAGCCACACTAGGGTTGGAAGGTATTCTAAGTAAAACAAGAAATACATTAGATAAATCATATTTATTAATATATAATACATATGAATTATTATAATACATATATATATTTAATTAATTAAATGTTGACCAATCACTTAGCAAAACAAGCCATTTTAATATCCACTTCAACTGCAGAATTACTATTTTAAAAGTTTATAGAAAATAAAAATAAAAAATACGTTTTAATAAAATATTATTTAATAAAATTTCTTTAATATTGTAGTTTAATGTTGAAAAAGTAAATAAGCTCATAATATAGTATATGACTATATGAGTATATTATAAATAATGTTCTACAATTATTTTTATTAAGATAATAGGATATAATATATTATTATTTCAATACTTTTATTACATTATATAAAGAATTAATAAAAATGTCATACTGCATGTGTTCATGTATTGTGTATATCAATCATACATTATTAAAAGCAATTTAATGGTTATACCTTTAATAAAATTATAATAAATTGACTCATTACCAAACTTAAAGGTAAGAAGAAGTAACAACATAAACTGTGTTTGTACATAGTTTTCATACAATTTTGTACTATCATAGTTTCATCTTTATTCCTTCACTGTCCCTTAAAGTCCATAATTTTCTTTGTACAATAGGTATTTGCTTCAGTAGTACATATTTGGAACGATATTGACCATATTATGTGCAAAGCAAATACAGTATAAGGGTTTATAAAGAGAATTGTAGGAAAATTTAAGCAATCAAGGTCTTTGAAGACCCTGGGGACTAGTTAGGCCTATAATTATTGAGTATGATTTCATGATGTCAAATCCTAGCTCAATGATAAACTGCCATCAAATTGAACATGTTCAGCATAATTATTTCTCAGCTTCTAATGGTTCAAATTAAATATCATTCCGTCTCACAATTATGACCCAATGTTCCTAAGCTTGAATCTCCTATCTCTGGCCGATAGCTGTCTTACTCACAACTTGGCCTTTCTTCAGAATCTTATCTGTGATAAAACTGATTCTCCTTTTTTCCTTCAACATGTTAGTTTTACAGTTCTCGTACACCCTACCCGTATGTTGCTCCATTTAATGTATTGGCATGTGCTATAGATTACCAAAATAATAAACCTTTTACTCACTGTATGAGATAGGTCAATCTAAACACCTTCTTCTACTTCAATTAACTATATTATTAAAACTTAATTATAAATTTGTTTTTGTTTTTTTATCTTATACAGAATATATTCATCTATATTTAAAAAATGTAAATACAAAGCACCATGTTATATTTCAATTGGGCTTTCGTTTAACCTGGCTTTGTAGTATATTTGTAAGAAAGGAAAACATCATATAGATATAAACATTTTTTTTAATAATTTCTTAAAAATTAAAATCGTACAGCTAATAAATAAATAATTTAAACATACCTAAATCTAGGAGTTTCTCTCTTTCTAGGAAATGTACCAACTTCATAACCATGATAAGATTCTGGCATATCTTCACCACGATAGCCAATATTAGTCATAATTCGATGAGGTGATCTAGTTGTATGTCTATTGTAGTGCATATCAACTGACGGAGAGTGACTGTGATGAAACTTTAGAAAGATAAATTATTTTATTTTAATAATAAATACATTTATAAGATTTATTGCATATATGCTTTTTTTTTTTTTTTACTTGAGAAACATGGCTATAAGGAGGTTCAAAACAGTACAACATTGATTCTCCACTATGAGATGGAGATGGCTGAGAATATCTACTATATTGAGGAGTGAAAAAGTGATGAGCATTAGTTGATGGTGGCCCATACATATGGGATGAAGGTCTTGTTGCAAGGCTATCACCAGCATTACTTTCAGTATCACTATTTGTATATTTACCAGTTTTCTTTTTGACATAATAGTCCATTACATCTTTACCAACTTTACCAGATCTATTTAAATAAAACATACAGATAATTTAACATATATCTTATTTCAATATATAGAACAAAATGAAATATTTACCTGACAGAGAAATCTATAGATGAAGTATCAGTTTTTGAATTATTTTGTGAAGACCAAGACGGAGGATTATTTAAAAGTACAGACAATGGCAAACGTTCCTTATTTTTACGAGGATGAAGTATTGTACCAGTTCCATGTTCAATTACAGGACCACTTCTAGCTTTTGGCCAAGTACCACCATTTTTGTCTAATTCTTTAGATTTTCTATGTCGACTGTAAAAAGTAAAAATCAAGAAAGGTATATTTATCATATTAATAATAAAATTAATACCCAACTACAATAAAATATAATATAATTATGTAATTAATTAATTAATTCAGAACATTTATCTAAGAGTCTAACTTAATTAAGAAGCTATTCATGATTTTGAATTTACCTAAAATAATTTTTAAGGTATCTTATTATTCATTTGATTGTATTATATTAAATGTATACCTATAACCACAATGTTATCTATTATTATTTATTTCATACTCATGTACCTATTATGATTTTTACAGCTATTTCTTTCTTGGGTAAAATAATAAGACATGTATGGAAGGTAATACATTTCCTTCATCATTAGTTAATTGACCTGTGACTAAAACCAAAATAATAATTGATTTATTGTGTCTTATGACATAGTCATGAAAATAATATTGATAAATAGTTTTAGTTTTCATAGACATGGGTCAATAAAAGTATGTCTGTTTTGTAATAATGTGTTTGTTTTTAATATAAGTAAGTTGGATATGCAAGTGAAATAGACATTTTTTAATAGGCATTGGCTCTGAAACATATACACATTATACTGGCACACTAATTTTAGCATACTCTTAATTTTAAGGACCTTTTAAAGAAACTGAAATTACGCAATTGTTTAAACTAATGTCTACTTTAAAGCTAAAAGCAGATGCTATAAAGTATGAAAACAATTGCGCATATTGAAGAAGAAAAAATAATAACAGTAAATATTATGTTAAAAATAAGAAAACTATAATAAACCATAAAAAAATAATTACCTAGAATGTTTAGCAGTAGTGGGGGGTGCAGGATGTGGTCTAAAAGCATCAATTACAGAATCTAATTCTGCAATAGCATCTTCTTGATCTCGTTCAGAGATAGAATTATTAACAGGTGAAGGATTTCTGTGAGGTTTTTCTGGTACATCAAGCATCACTCTTCTTGATTGAACATATTGAGGTTTTTGATATGATTCTTGATATCTTGAATAACTAGATTTATCTGTTTGTGTTGTACTATTAGTATATTTTTTATAGATATCACGATTTGGCCCAGAACCACAATTTCCAGCACAATATGTTGATTTCATAGTTGTAATAGTTAATACATCACCAGGCTCATGTAATAATAACATCGCTTCTCTTGAATTTTTTATATTATCCACTGTTGTGTTGTTAATCTAAAACAAAACAGAAATAAAACTTTAGATAAATCATTTGTTTTCTTTTAAAATCTACATTCTACTTACACTTAATACTCTATCACCAACATCTAAATTTCCATCTTTAGCAGCCAGAGATCCAGGTGTTATTTTATTAATATATATACCTGTTTCCAATGAGATTCCATGATCATAATTATTTACTTGAAGTTGAGTCGTAAAAAGACTCCTAGATGGTGAAGCAGGTTTTCTTCGTCTAACAACTAGAGTAGCACTGCTTAAAGATCTCATAGTTTCTAAAACTAATCGCTTACTAATTGATGTACAATCAAGGCTATTCACTCTTAATATACAATCATTAACTCTAAAAAAAAATATTTTAAGTTATTATTTAAATTTATAAAATAATTAAATAAAACTATTTAGACAAGGCATCACATTATTTTATTTCTCATCCAGACTCACACAAAACATAGCAAATTTAAAATTGACTAAAACTAGTCTTGTGTTGTTAGTTATAAAATATTAATGAAAGTGAATTGATGTACCACAAAAAAATTTAAGCTAAGAATATTATATTTATTATGGCCACCTATTTTGACGACACTGCAATTCTATCAGCTGGTAGTGATCCTGTAGAAACTGTACATTGTTTACAAACACATTTAAACTTAATAGACAAATGGTCATCTAACTGGAAAATCAAGGTTAATCCAGACAAATCAATTTATGTCCCGTTCACACTAAAAAAAATCCATCCTCCTCCCCCTCCATTTTCAAGGAATACCAATCCCAATATCCTCAGAAGTTAAATACTTGGCGTCATACTTGACAAAAGATTGAACTCATAGGACCCCCCTCATATCAAGTGAAAAAGAAAAATCCTCAATAGTCGACTTCACTTACTTAGACAAATTCTTAAATCAAAATTACCCTCCCACACAAAAATAATCATCTATAAATTCTTATTAAGACCTATCTGGGCTTATGCAGTCCAAATCTGGGGATACACTACACCATCTCAGTCCGTACCCTCCAAGCTTTCCAATCCATCACTCTACACATTATCTCTTTTGCATCTTGGTACGTATCAAATTTCACACTTCAAAATGACTTCAAAATAGAAACAGTAAATTAATTAGCCACAAAACAAACAATTTCACTCTAAATTACAGTCTCATTTCAATCCTTTAATAGCCGTATTTGTTTTCAACTCACTTCCTAATAATCCCCCACGCCGTCTAAAGAGAAAATGGTGTCATGATTTATTAAATAATTAACAGTTAAAACCGTTTAATTTTAATTTAAGTGAACTTAATAATTAATTAATGAGAAAAAAAAATAAGAAAAAAAAAATAACGGGTTCTATCACTGGATGGCCTCCCTCCTCATGTGATCAAGTTGTATATTTTTTATTGCATATTAGGTATGTTCAAACTTGCTTATTATGCCTTGTAGCATAAATTGTAAATATTCTTTTTTAAATAAAATAAAAAAAGAAAAAAAGAATATTATAACATTTTAAATAACAAGTTATTATTATTATTTTTTTTTTTTTTTTAAGAAATGATATAGATTTTATACTGGATTGTTGAGGTAAAACTGTATTAAAAAAATTGCGTTGACTATTTCACTTTTATGTATACTATACAGATACAGACTACATAATTATAGTATACATAAATAAATTTTAAAAATATAATATATTATCCAACCTCAATTTCCTTGCCGCCACACTTCCTTTATTGACAGATGATATATATATTGCATTATCATTGGGATACAAAGGATCATCTCTTCCACCAAGTAAATCAATCCCTAAATCTTCATTTGGTCCTAAAACACCCTGAAAAAGTATAAATCAACATTAACTCATACGTAAATTGTTTAATATTTTAGATAATACTTACTAAATCAATATTTAATATTTCAGTATCCCAATCTTGAAGATCAGTATCTATTGCAGAATCTTGACTATAACGACCAGTAGCCTGTAGTTGTAGTAAACGAGCTTCTTTTTCTAATTGAGCTTCCATTTTTTCCCTATAATTGTAAGAAAACATATTATTTACATTAGAAAAAAAAAAATATATTTTTAATTATTATTATCATACTTAAAATCATTGAGTTCTTTAGCTGTATCACTTTTTTGTTTCATTATATCATCACAGTCTCTCATAGCACGTGCCAACTTGCTCACAGCATCATCGCGCTGTTTTCTTAAACTATCACAGAGAGTTCGTATACTTTCACGTTCTAATACAATTTTATCTCGTTCACTAAAAGCCCAATCACGGCGTCTTTTAGATACTTCTGCTTCTTCTAAAGACTCATCTAATTCATTACGATATTTATCTGCTAATTTCCGTAAACGTTCAATTTCTTGGTTAGCTTGATCTAGATTATCCATACGTTCTTTTTGACAAGAGTTAAATAAATCTAAAGAAGCTACTTGTTCTCGTGAATCATTACGATTTTCTCTTTCTCTACTAAAGCCATAATCTAAATGACTCTTAAATTCTCTTTGAGATTCATTTTTGGCTGTTATCTCTCCAAATCTTTCTTGATAGTCATTACATTCTTTAAGTGCTTTATCACGATCATGTAACGCTGATGATATTTCACGTTTTAATGATTCAATGTGCAATTGTAGAGTCTTTTTTTCATCCCTACAAGATTTTATTTCATTTTCCAATGATTTATTTTTATTGTATGCTTGAGATAAATCTTCAGAGAGTTTTTCAAGTTCATTATGAACACTGTCTCGCTCACTCATAATGAGTCTATATTCTTTAACAGCAGCATCATGAGCTTTATTCAAGTCTTTAAGTTCCTTACTACTTTTTACACTATAAGCAACAGCAGCTTTCATTTCTTGGACTGCTTCTTCATGCTGTTGTTGAACTTTTTGTATAGCTTCTTGAAGATCATTACGTTCTCGAAGTGTTAAATCCCATTGGCGTATAGCAGCTGTACATTGTTGCTTTAAACCATCTCTTTCTCGGAAAGCTATATCCCGTTCTTTAAATAATTCATTACATTGTTTTTTTAATTGATTAATTTCATCTTTCATCATGTCCATTTTATCAACAGCTGCTGAATGTGTAGTGCGCAAGTCTTCATATCCTTTTCTCAAAGCTTCATAATCTTCTAATCTTGAATCATAAGGCATGAAGTGGTCATTAAGTGAATCACCACTTGCTGTATCATCTTCAGGAATATCCTGAAAAACATTTTTATAATTTCAAAATACAATTTTAAAATTCAATAATTTAATACTTTATACATGCTTACATTATAGACAAAATTATTAACAAAAGTGCTAATACATAAATTCTGTTTTGTTATTTTAAATTAATCTAAGTTGTGTAATTATTGAATCAAAGGTAATTGAAATATCATTTTGTCAATTCGATTAATTCCTGGTATAAGCTTTTTAAGTTATAACAATGTATATGATAAAATGTATAATATTACAAAACTTGTCTAACTTAAATAAATTATTAGCTAATAAACTATAGAGTATATAAATATAACTAAAAATCAACCTTTAATTCAAAAAAAATGGAAAAAATTAAATTTTTATCTTTGTCATTTGAAGAAACTTTTAATTGCTTTCATTTATTGAAAACATATGGTGGTAGTATTTTTTTGCAATTTTAATCTAGTGGTGGCAATAAATTATACAGCTGTCATGAAATTATAATTGGAATTAATTTTGTAAAACTGTGTGTATAAAATCAGAAAAATCAACTAAATTATTATGAAAACATAAACAATTTATCTTGCTATGTCTTATATCATAAAATAAAAATAAATTAGGATGCAAAAAAAGCTTATCAAAATGAATTCAGAGTTTATAAATAGTCATACATGTCTGATAAACAGGATATAGATTTAAAAATATCTTTAAATTCAACTGAGTATTAAAAATAATGTTAGAACTACCTTTAACACACATCAAAATATAGTTAAAAACTTTTGAATTATACAATTATATTGTGTTTGAATTACATCAAAAATTAATCTTTTTTTGTGGGGCAAATACGTTTCAATGACTATGTTTATATTTTTGTTTCTTTCTTTACTTAAAGCACTAAACAAAGCACTTTTTTAAATTTAATATTATACTATAAAAATATTTTTAAATAAATTCACCAGTTTTAATAAGTTTCAAAAAACTACTTTTTTCGATTACATGTTCTTTGTGTTGAATTTGGTAGAACAAATAGTTTGACCATTTGAACCTAAATATTTAGAACTATATTCTTACTTTGCACTTTTATGTATTCTGAACTTCAAAACATTGAAATATTGTTTACAATTAGATTTATACTTTCTATATTAACTTTTTGTCAAAAATATTATCTGCCCTAAATTCTTAATTTTTTATTTCCTTCTATACTAGTAGTACTCGATCTATTAGTATTTTACATTTTTTCTAAACAAAGAAATAACTAATTATGCAAATAGGTAATATTCTTGCAATAGAATGAAGAAAACTATAAATAAATAAAAATCAATTTGTTCTTTGTTCATCTCACAAAAGTTTTACTCGTTTAAAATGTATTGTAATTTTATAATAAGTAATTCATATTTTAAGTATTTGTTATTTTTTTTTTATTATTATATAGTAAATTAATTAAGAATAAAAAAGACCTGGGGGTGAATTACAATATTATTCAGAAGGTTAGTATATTTAAGTCAATGGAAATTGACTTGTAAAATGTAATGTTATAAAAGTAAAACTTAAATATAAAGTATGATGGTCCAAATCTATTGGTTATTAATTTTCATAAATTTAATATCCTAATTTTATTCATTTTATTAAATCTACTGACTAGGTAGCAATATTTTAGAAAAATGAACAAAATCTTATACCTACTCATTAAGTACTGATATAAAACCTCATTATTAAATTATGTTAATAACCCCTATATACCTATTACAAAGAAATGTTATAATTGGTTACAATATTAATATCCTGTAAAATGAATTCTGTTCCTATTTCAAATATTTAATAAGCAGTAAGAAATATGTACCTGTTCAGATCTATTCAAAATTTGCTTTTCCGCAGCTAGTTTAGCACGTAATGAAGATGATTCTTGAGCAGCCTGTTCAATTTGGTTAATCATTACTTGATTTTGACCACGATAATATTCTAATTCCTTTCTTGTTTGATCATATCTTCTTACTGTTTCTCCATGTTGTCTACATAAATGAAACAAAATATTTGATTGACATTATTTTCAAATTTAACATAAAAATAATTACATACCTTCTCAGCATCATCAACTCATGCATCGCTTTATCACATTGTTGTTTTAATCCATCATAATCACGTTCACGGTTACTATTAGCATCTCGATTTCGATCATTACTTCGATCTGAATAACTTCGAGTAAGCATATCTATCATAAGATAAAAAAAATAAAATAAAAATATACCTATTCAAACACCTCTGTTAAATGATTTTACAAACCAGTATTTTTAGAATTTTCAATAGTGTTGTTTGATGACATCTTAATATTATATTTGATCCAAAGCACAAAATTGTTATTAATTGTTTAGCTTTAACAATTCCATGTTAATTCTGTTACAAGTTTAAAACATTTATAACGGGATGTGCTGAATTTATCCATGACTAATAGCTTATGAACACAGTTAAATAACTCAATCAATTAATGTGAGAAGAATTAAAGCAAATGCTAAATTAAAACGAAAAAAAAAATTAATTTGGAGAAACAATCACCCAAGTCAAAGAAATAATATAATATATTTACCTAATATTCAAGTAACGAAAACTAAATATTTATAAACTGTTTAACTAATTTCAGTAATAAATAGTAATTTGTATTATTATATTATGAAAATATACAGAACAATATTGTAGATAAAAATATAAAATAAATGAAAAACATATGTTAGATTTAGGTTACAGAAGGTATAAATATTTACAGTTTACACGTAACCGTGGTTCAACAGTTTTCATTTAAACCTAACGAAACACAATCTTTTGTGTAGTACCGTTTCGAGTCTTTAAATCACTATTCACTGTAGACTGCAGAGAGACAAGAGTACAACTAAAAACTAAAAAGAGGGAGACGTTGAGTTCATAAACACTATAATACAACTGTCTAGAATAGACTAGAGAGCACTAGCGGTGTCATTGTCAGACGTCAATTTGTCACTTTTGACTTGTCAGTAAATATTGTTGAGTATTGATATTGAACTGTTGACGTTGTTGCGTTCTAGAATCTAAATTTAAGATAATATAATATTATCTTATACCTAATATGTCTTTGGACCACGAACTAAGATACTAGTATCTTAGTTCGTGCCACGGTCTTAGAAGATATCTTCTAAGACCGTGGTTCGTGCTTTGGACAAAAGATAGTCCGTATATTATCAGAGAATAATTAATGAACGACCGTCAACCGTATTAATTATTAAATCGTGCAACAACTGTTCAACAGCTGCTGTGGTCACAATTATATTTTGTGGTAGCAACTAGCAAAGTGGTAGTAATACGTTATCACTGTGATAATGGCTATCACAGTCCTGTGAATTGTGATAATATTATAAGGTTGATGAATGGAGGGTAAGTCTAATTGACTGTACTGAATATGACTGAATGGATTTTCGCAGGAAAAAATTGTTTGTGTCGTATATAATATTGCCTATATTTGGCCCTTTTTTTGCAGCTAATATAATACGATAACATAATTTTCATCATAATATATTATAATATATTTTATTATAATTAGATTTAACTGTATTATTTATTAGAAAATTTAAATTATAATAGTTAAATATATATAATACGATCGTCATTTAATAAAATATAATAATACACAATTTGTAAATTCACATTATGTATTATTTACACAATATTTATTTGGATTCAAAAAATGTATGTTTTAAACAAACATGTTTGAATTTAAAACAATGTATTCTAAACATAACAACTTTAACTGTTTAAAGTTTAAAACATGGGCGATGGGTCTCATAAACACAGATTTTGTCATTTCCAAGTATAGAAATTATCTTAAATTTGTTGCAACACCATCTTGCTCAGTTGCCCTTGGTGTTTAAAATACAAAATTGGATTACTAATATACTTTGATTCAGTGACGTAACCTAACCAGGTGAGGAGCTGAGGTAGCTGCAGCCCTTCCCGAAATTTTAAGAAAATTAAAAAATGATTTTAATGGTCTATGAAAAACGCTACAAGTCTTAAATTTTATTTTACTGATTTTAAATTGTCATAGCTTTTTTATTTGTTATATATTAATAATATTTTGGGATCTGCATATTACACTTATGGAAGAACCTAGGTAAACCACTGCTGTGAAAAAAATTAAAGAAAGAAGAAAATTCTGACTACGCTATTGCATTTTATTAATTGCTAAGCCACTTAAGCCCATCATTAAACATTCATAATGTAAATGTTTCAATTATTCTGTTACGACCATAGAATATTGAACATCATTTAATACCTTTTGAATAGGAACTATAGTACCTACTATATAGTATGGAAGTAAAACAAAATAATATTGCTACCTGTCAGTTGTGCTCTATCAGCTGTAGTTAAATTTAATTTTGGTTCCATAAATGAGTATTGCAGTATACAGAGCTATATCTGACAGTTAATTTATTGTCCTTCTTGTTTAATAAAAATTACTTACAAATGAATCAAAACCTACGCCAACAGATACGAATGCAGTAAACATAAAAAAAAATATTGAAAAACAACCACGTTTCTTCACTAAGGATAAAAATAATAAACACGAATTTCCTCAATTGTCTTCGAGTGAAGGTAATATAATAAGAAAATATTTACTGAATAATATGTGCGATGTTTTAAATGTTCATTCATCTGATGATCACTCTTACAGTGTTAATAAAAAAATGAATTTCTTTATATTATTGTTAAGCTGTTGAATTGTATATTATTACTTATATTATGTGAATTTGCTTATTGGCTATTGTGTATTATTAAATATTAAATGACGATTGTACATTATGTGAATTTACGAATTGTGTATTATTATATTTTATTAAACGAAGATCGTATTATATATATTTAACTATTTTAATTTAAATTTTCTAATAAATAATACTGTTAAATCTAATTATTATAAAATATATTATAATATATTTAATATTGATGAAAATTATGTTATCGTATTAGCTGCAGAAAAGGGGCCAAATATAGACGATATCATATTATACAGACACAAACAATTTTTCCTGCGAAGATCCATTCTTTAAGGTTGTTACGTAGGGTGCGTTCCGGTTGTTGGACGTTGGACCTTTACGCGCTTTTAAGTGATAGTGCTCAAAATGCTCAAATTCACGTGGCTTATTATGTTATAACCGTTCCACTACTGTTTGTTCTTTAGCTATAGCAAATGCCAAATATATTCATCCAATCGCTTTCTCATCTCTTATACTACACTTTCGTTGGAGTATGGAGTGTTTGTGAGCGTGGAACGGTGACGTCGAGTTAAGATCTGGTGACGTCATAGTTGCAGCGTGAGCGCCTTAGGGCGTATATGCCGACTGCCGAGTGGAACGCGGCGAGCGCTTGAAGCGTACAAACTACAAAGCGTCCAACCAGAACGCACTCGTGACTCGTGAGTCGTGTTTGATTTTTATAAAAGCATGTGGCCAT
>VUJU01001945.1:7485-45601 GCA_009835225.1 Aphis craccivora
AAACGAATAAATTTGGCCATTTAGTTACTTTATAAAATATAACGCTATCAGGATATTCTCAAAAATGATTTTTACTAAAAATTACAAACAAAATTTATTTTTTATTCAAGTGACCAAATCAAGAGAACTTGTAACTATTATTTTCTTAAAACAAAAAACAATTTAAGTGCCTAAGTTTGATGTTTAATACATTTTGGCATGCTGCTTATAAATTACATGGCTTTTAATCGTGTATATACTAGTATAATAGGGGTATTAAACAATGTATTGTTTTAGACTAAAATACATGAATCATAATAAATTTATAATACCATAATAATTCAAAATTAATCTTTTTTTATTTTCTGAGCATAGGTACTTCAAGTACAATATAATATTATTTATTTAGTAATAAACTCACAAAATGTGAATGTACACACCAAAGAAAAAATTATATAATAGTCGTGATTGCATCAGTGTATAAATAAATATAAATTAATTTATGTACCTACATTTGAGATGGACTTTATAAGTTAAATCGACAGTTATATATTCTACATAAAACATACATCACTAATTTATTATTTTTTTTTAATAATTATGTCTGTCATTATAAATACATAATATTATATCAAACTGTTTCTTGCATATTTGAATTAAAAATTCTCAAATATCTGAAATGTTTATAAAACCGAATTTTCATACTGTCATAATTTTTATATAATCTTAACTACAATTTTTTTGTTCATTTAATATTTAAGTATAATTATAGAAATGTAATGAGAAAATGTATGATGCCACATAATTTATAATATATAGTATGAATATAATGAAAATAATAAGAGAATCATTCATTCGACAAAATATGTTGGCTAGGTCACTGGTTTTGATGACCTATGACTCACAGTAATGCAAATTGCAAGTTGCATTTCTATATTCTGTCTCAAAGTGCAGTATTCTGTCTTAAAGTGCAGTATTATAAAAACGAATTGAGCTACAGTAACTAATTTTATTTTTACATAATCTAAAAACGTTCCTTAAAAAATTATTACTAATATAGAAAAAAAAATTACAAATATATCAAAAATTTAAAACGCTATTGAAAAATATTATTAAAATATGAAAACAACACAAAATAATAAATTATCTTTTGTTTTGTAGGCTTGTAGCATTAAGATGCCAAAAACTATAGGTTACGTGAATATGAATTATTTTGCAAATTTCCAATGTAGTTAGTTTTTAATTTATAATACATCATACAACTTACATCAATTAAATCCCTAGTATGTTTTTAATTTTTATAATTATAAGACTTAATGATTATAATTAGTATTAATTACTATTAACTATTGAAGCTTAAGTTATAATTTAAACGAAATTGTATTGATATACCAACTAAACTTAAAACCTTTACACAGACATTGTGAGCATTATTTTTCATAAAGCGTATTATTTCAATAGTCGACATTCTTTAAATCAAAATGGCATTAATTATTAATGTGTTAACACCCACATATTTAAATTTGCCATTTTCCTCCGTACAACACTACAATGACTCATATAGTCACAACATATTATTATTATAATAATATTAAAATAATCTTTGTAACATTTATGTTCAGTTATTTTTACACATTTTAGCATCTTTAGCAATTAAAGCGTTCATGAGTAAATAGGTATTTTTGTTTTTTAATTTCTTATAAGTATACGAGGTAAAATTTTAGTCCACCAAAGTTAGCACATATGTCTAAATAAAATTATCTAATATTGACAATGTACAACAATGATCAGATCTTAATCGTTCTGATGGATATAAATTACTAACTAACTGATATCCGTTATGAAATCGTATAGTAAATGTTTTAACACATCGAACAACTGATTTAGCATGTCCTGTCAAAATATATACAACAGAATGATTTTTGTTGATCTATATAGGGTCAAATACCTATCGTTTGTGTGCATATAGTAGGTACACAGGATAATATATAATACACTTCTATTTTATTGAAATGAGTTTTTAAATATGTCGCGATTTTATTAAGTATTTGTGGGCGAGGGCATGAAGTGGAAAAGAAATAGAAACTCACTGTTATAATATTGCAGCATTATGTATACATAATATTGTACGCGCATGTGTTCGAATGACCAGTCTGCGCGGCGGTTAACATACGGCGTGGGACGATCCGAAAGTCGTGAATTTAATATATATCGGCAACTGCGTCAGAATGATAGACGGTAAAAATTTCGTGACCGACTTGTCCACAGCAACGGTCTCCGCACACGACGCAAACATGATAATAATATTAAAATTTTAAAAGTATTCGTCGCAGTCGTCGTCATCGTCGTCGACTGTCGAGGTATTTATGCGTACAACTGTATAATAATAAACAGGAATATAGTCTGAAACGTACTACCTACCTATCTGCTTTCTTTCGACTTTTCGAAACCGAATCAGCGTATGAAATCGTCCCCTTCGCATATTATACTATCATTACCTATCAAATTAGACATGTCCTAAACAACATGAACAGTATAATATATGGGCACGTATATCTCCTATACAGTACATACATCTATAATATAGCGTTATAGCCGCACAGGAACTCGTCGAAGCGTAAGCTCTACGAAAACCCTCCACGCACAAGTGTCCGTCCTTCCAGGATCACTCGGTCGTCCTTACTGGTCGGACCGCTGTATCGTCTATGCCGAACACACTCAAACGCGTCACACTTCTTATATTATAATGTGACGTTCTAATATAATATAATATAAGCGAGCAGACCTGTACTCGGTGTTACAGAAGAACGCGGCGCTGCTGCGATCCTCGCCGTCTTCTTCTTCCGCCGTCCTGGGAGGCTGCTGCGGCGGAACAACGGGACTCGGCGGCTGTTGCAGTTCTTCCGATGGGCCGTTGTTGTAAACGAGCGCGACCACTTGTTCCATCGCGACCACAACGCATAATAGCCGACGGAACCGGCGACGATATCGATACGAAGCGGCGATCGTTTCACACTAATCGCGCGTTTGGCGACTGCTTGAGCTGCTGTAACGATGTAAACGCACGAGCGAAACGCGCGAGTCTCGGAAACGTGACACCGCCGCAACGGTACGGCCACGGCAGTCAGCCGCCGCCGGCCGCTCGTGGTGGGAAAAAGTCGTGGGCGCCGATGCGGAGGAGGCGAAAATACGTAAATGACGTGGCGGCGGCGGCGGCGGCGGCGACCTTGAGCCGCGGCACGGACGGTGGCCGGAGGTGGACGCCGCAGATGGCTGATGGTCGGCGCTCGCCAAAAAAATAAAAAATCAAAGCCGACGACGACGACAAAAACCCTTTTCGCGCGCGCCGCGAACGACGACGACCCGCGCCATGGGGTCACCCGCGCTCGACCAACGCCGCCGTTCTCAGTGCGCACGCTCTCCGAGTTCTACATTTTCAAATTATATATATTATGATATTATTACAATATTATACGTTTAAAAATAATATGCGTACGTGCTCGCGCGGCCAGCCGTCGACTGTTTTTTTTTTGTTTTTGTTTTTTTGGCATCCACGATGCGCAATGTTTACCGAACAATAAACAATATGGTTTTTTATTTTTTTTTACGATTTACTCGCTCCCCCCCCCCAGCCGCTGCCCCGCATCGCGTGTACTTTAAGTATTGTTTTTACGACGTAGCCCATCCGAACATGTAATGAGTTTATATACCTCGAATCAAACTCGCGTACAGCATCGTTTAATAATATATATATATTAAATATATTTAATATATATATAGGTACTTAGTTTTATTTAACATAATGATGTAAAAAAAAAATGTTAAAAATCATGATCATTTTCAAAACAATAATATCTGTATACATTTCCCCCATATGATCAGTCGTTTACTTTATGAAACACAATAATTTTATTATGAAAACGTCACCTAGTTTACTTAAAACAAATAAAAAAAAACCAAACGTGCACACCTAATACTCGTACATGTGTATGTATATGCGTATATACTATATATATATTACCTACAGACATAATTTGCATTTAAAAACGCGTTTTCTACAAAATCTAAACTCATATTAACTACAAAATACATTAATACCTACTACCTTCTATATACTATAATGTAGATGGGTGACATACATTAAATGACTATTATTATTAAAATAATAACTGTAACACATTCATTTGTAACTAAAATGTTTAAATAACTATAACGTTTCAAAAATACACATACCTAATATTCGACTATATTAATATAATGTTCACAAAATAAAACGTACGTGAATTCTCGAAGTGCTAGTGAGTCATACTTATAGAGATGTATCTGATGTTTATGCCAAGTTTTTTAGTAACTAAAACAACACTATTTATTTAGGTGAAGTCAATATCCAACGATATTATCGGAATTTTAGGTTTATATCATGACATTCTGGCGATTTTGAGCTATTGTCTATTGTTTGTCGATAAAAACTATTTGTTTAAAATATTTAACGTTTTATACGTTTTTTTTATTAAATGCAACAAATGATTAATAGAAAATATAATTGAATGTTTAAAATAATATTATATGTTTCATTTTTATTATTTGCCTGACTTGAAATAGATGTTTGACTAAATTGGACTGTGAAATTGTATAAAAATTAAATTCTTTGGCTATGTAAACACTACATACGTAATTAGAAAAAAAAGGCCTGGTATGTCTATATACATAAGACAATATAAATACACATATAAAAAAATCGTTCTGAACTAAGACAATCTGTAAATCTATATACCAGATACCTACCTAAAAAAGTATAATAATATGACACTTAAATTATTATTAACAAATAGACTAAATTTTATTGATATTCCTCCAAAAATCACAATGAAGAAGATAAATATGATCTTTAGCACTTGACGTTACCTAAAGCCTAAAACCAAAACGACTGCCCTGAATTATTGGGTAAAATAACCATTTAAGTCTCAAGTACAATCTAAACTGCCAAAAAGACCTAATTGAAGTTTTATAGAAAAAAACTGCAACAATAAGTGATCTACGAGTATATTATCAAAAAAATAAAATTGACTTTTGGTACGTTTTTTTCAGCATATATTGTTTAAACATCACATCTGTTTTGTAGTGTGTCTTGCCAGTGGACAGTATTTTGTTCACTTGTGGAATTTTCTTAGTTGATGTTTTTGTTGTTTTTACCGTATAACAAAACTGCGCAAGTCTGCCCTTGGTGGGTATTGCTACAGTAAGATTATGTATAGGCAAAAACGTCCAAACTGCGCAAGTCTGCCCTGGGTGGGTCTTGCTACAGCAAGGTGCCGTATAGTCAGTAGTTCCCTAACCACGCAAGTCTGCCTGGGTAGGTCTTGCCACGGTAAGGTAGGACTGAATACTGACCGATTTTGTGCTCCGCACTGGTATTGATAGGCGGCGGCGTTGTGTAATCTCCGGAGCCACCCGCGCTTGTCTTGCGATTGATTATTGCACTCGTAGCCACGTCCACCGTGGCCTGTGATTCGTTGGCGCCTGAAGATACGTAAACCTTGGCCTGTGATTCGCTTAAGCGCTCGAAGCTACGCCCACCGTGGCCTACGATTCGCGTTATAGCTCGAAGGCGCTTCCCGGTTCCGTCACAGAACACGGGACCGGTCGTTTGTCTATTATGGCACCGTATAGCCAGCGTGCAAACCCGGGCTCCTCCGGCGCAGAGCGCGCGGGTTGCCGAACGCTTCGTCTTTGCTCACCGTGAGCCCTTATGCCGTTATTGGTGGTAATGAACGTTTATGACACTATTCAGCCCCTTACAGTCGGCGGAAGGTTAGTAGCTCATCTGTACGCCTCTCGGCGTCAAACGTGTCCGTTGCAGCGTTTATTCACGACGATCGACCAGACAGAGTGCCGACCGACTGTATTCCGAATCTCATGCTGTTGTGCGACGTATTTTGGCCAACGGCCCCGTACAGAATAACACACATATAATATATATTTAATAGAGAAATTAATATTACCGAAGGAATACGACTTCGCGTGGCGCGAACAACATCTTTACACGAACGTGAAGATTTAGACGTCAAAACTGTCTATTTCACGATGATATTGTGAGTTATGTGGTTTTAAAAAAAAAAACGGATATTCATGAAATTTTGTATTAAAATTTTAGATGATAGAAATTATTTTTGTCCGTAACGTAAGACTGATATGCGCTTGATATGTATAAACATCTTTCAAAAGTCTCAAGTACAAACAACACTGTCAAAACGACCAAAATTTAATTTTTATTAAAAAAAAAGCGGGCAAGTGGGTACCGCTCTGCTGTACATTAGGTGCCGTATGGATCATTATTATACATATAGAAGTGTTAAATTTGAATCCAATGATAGGTATCATTGTATACGAAAAACGAATCTGAACGGAGATGATTTGTCAGCCTAGAATACAATTTCGAATGGTTGGTGAAAAAGATGGTTTATGTTTTAATGACCTGAATATACCAGAATTTAAGTTTTTTTATAATTATTATTAGCTAAACTTATGGAAAATCTTGTATTAAATTTTCGACTCTTAGCTACTTATACAAAAATTTGTATGAATTATACCTACAAAATAATTTGCAAATATTCATGGTTTTGACGAACTTTCGACAATATTTGAACTTCAATAATTAATTAATTAAATTTTTTAATTAAAAAAAATTAATTAATTTAAAATAATCAACACTTCTAAAAATATTTTTTTTAGAAAAATTGAAAATTTCAGTTGTCTATAAATAGCTCAAAAAATTCAAAATATTTTAAAAATTAAATCACGTTAAAGAAAATGCGAATCCTAATAACTGGTAAAATTTTCAAGTATCTACGACTTATACTTTTTGAATAATAACAAATATTTAAAATCGTTGTTGTTTCGCTATTTCGTAAAAATTTAAAATTCAAACGCACATAAAATTTTTCCTATAATGATGTTATCGAGTTTTCTCTATAGCTACTTGAAGGAAAACTTATGGAAAACTTAGTGTTATCATTTTAATCCTTAGTTATGAACACAAAAAATTTTATGATTTTTCAACTTCAAAATTACTTGCAAATTTTCGCGTTTTCGATAGATTTCGTAAAAATTAATATACAAACGCTTATAAAAAAAAATTGTGACTAACGATTTTTAATTTTTTTTAGCTACAATAAAAACAACTCATAAGGAACCTTGTATTAAAAAAATTTATTAAAAAAATTTATTACAAAAATCGAAAATTTCAGTGGTCTAAAATAACTCAAAAAAAGTTAAATATTTTTGAAAATTTAACTGTATATAGATAACACTAACATTAACATTTGGTGAAAATTTCAAGTATTTACAGTGATTAGTTTTTGAATTACAACCTTAAAAAAAAATCGATTTGGTCAAAAACTTTCCCGTTTTTCAGTCATTTTATTTTGTTTTTCTCGTTTTTTTTTTGAAAACTGTTGGAAAATGATAACTTTTTATCTGTATAATGTACCAAGGATATTCACTTTTACATCGAAAACCACCCCCATAGTTTGAAATTGGAGCATTATTTCGACTAGTTATGCTGTACACAGACACAAAAACAAAAAAAAACACACATCATTGTAAAGTCAATTCATTCATCACTTCGTTCAAAATCTAAAACTGCAACAAGTGATCTATGAGTATATCAAAAAAATAAAATTGACTTTTGTTACGTTTTTCTCAGCATATATTGTTTAAACATCACATCTTTACATGAATGTGAAAATTTGGACGTCAAAACTCTCTATTTCACGAAAATATTGTGAGTTTTGTGGTTTAAAAAAAAAAAACGGATTTTCATGGATTTTGTGTTAAACATTTAGATAATAGAAATTATTTTTGTCCTAAACATAAGACCGATGCGCTCTTGATATGTATAAACTTCTTGCAGAAGTCTCAAGTACAAACTACACTGTCAAGAAGATGAAAATTTAAGTTTTATAAAAAAAACTGCAACAAGTGATCGTTGAGTAGCTATATCAAAAAAATATAGTTGACTTTTGCTACGTTTTTTTCAGCATATATTGTTTAAACATCACATCTTTACATGAATATAAAGTTTTAGACTTCAAAACTTACTATTTCATTAAGATATTGTGCGTTGTGTGTCTTAGGCTTTTTTCTGAAGCTTTTTATACCATAAACTTAATTTTTTATGTTTTGTTATATACCTTCTTTTTTAAGATAGCAGTATAGATGTATAACATATACTCGTATGAATAAACAAATATTAACACTTGACTTTAGTCTACAGAGTTGGTACTGAATAGAAATCAAAATTATTCATTTTCTACTACAAATCCCTATACCTCATATACCTAGTCCATATTGAACTGATCGATTAGAGAAATAATCTAATTGGATTTATTGTAGTTATGGTTTTTATGAGAAAAAGTCTCATTCTTTCTATGATTAGAGTATACTATGAATACAAAAAAAGTTATATTACGTGGAATTTGTGTTACATAATACCATGGTTCTTATATTACTTTATTTTTTGTTGCTTAGTAGTTGTAAAATATATTTTTATTTTATTTGAAAAGTATGCAATCTGTACCTATCTTAGGGTACAAGTATTTTTGTTTTTCTATTAATCAAAATAACCAGAATATAATAGGTATCATGTATTAAGTATCATTATGAATATAAAAATTGGAAAAAGCAATTTGTACTTTTAAATTTTTAATATTAATGTAATTCAATGTAATAAAAAATAGTAAGGTAATAATTATAATATCTAAAAATTACAACTTAAAATTTTCTTTTCTTTTTTGAATTTTTTCCTTTGAACTTCTTCTTTCTTTTATTACCACTTTTTTCACTGAAACTTCCTCCAAGAGCTGAAATGTCTTCAAAGTGTGTTACTTCTTTTCCTAATTTTCCAAGAGTAATTGATGATAATTGCTTAGCCCTATGTTTATCTTTTTTGGTAACCGGCAACCTAGAAAAAAATATTTTGTAGTTAGATAAAAAAAACTATATGGATGATAGGGGCATTTATTTTTTAAGTGAAAATATTAATTTATACCTTGTAAAATAGTCTTCTTCATACTTCTGTCTTTCATAATCATACTTAGACTGTTTGTTTTTTAATCCAACTGTATTTATTTGTACTTCAACTGGTGTATCTGCATATTCTTCTCGTAATTCTTGCATAACTGAACTTTGTAGAGCTCTCTTTTTTGCTCTTTCTAATAATTTTTGTTTTTTAACTGCTCGTGACTCATCACCGTCATAAGGTACAGCTGTAACCTTAGGTGCCACATAAACTCCATCTTTAATTTTTTTTGATTTGTGATTACTAGCTTCATCATTATCGGACTCTTCATCTTCTACATGATCTTCTGCATCTGCTAGTCCATCAATAGTTGCACGAAACCGATCTGGATCATTAGGATCAACTGAACCAGATAATGCTGTTTTAACAAGTTTATCGATTTGATATTTCATTTTAAATTCAAGAGGCCTAATGCGTTCTAGAACAGTTCGTTGTTCAACAAGACGTTCAATTGATGGGTCATTTTTAATAGATTGAAATTTGCATTTTTTTAATATAATATAAGTCAAATTATTTATGTAACTCAACAATGTATGACACTTTACATCTAACAAACTTATGCCTTTAGATGCATCAAACTCTTTTTTTATAATCTTATTTGTCGATTCTTTGGCTTCCAGGATCCCAGACTTGATATCTTTAAGCAATTTTCTAGTTTGTGCGCTGAAATCCGGCTGGGTTTCTTCTTCTTCCATTTTTATATTAATTATGTTGTTCTATATAAATATAAATAACATTTTAAATTAGAATGTAATCGTATACCACATACCTAATGGCTAATATCATTTAAAAATGTGCATAATAAGCCAATAATTTCAAATTATTATTCATTAAACAACTTACTCATTTAAACGTTTATATTCAAGCTAGCAAGCCAGTAGCTAGTAAGTACTAATTACACAGAAGAAAGTAACTACAAGTATTAACAAAAAACTATAGTTCAGTTATTACTTATTTTAATATAGTTAAGCACATGTTTGAATACATATTATCACAAGTCAGCTATCAGCAAAGGTATTATCAATGGTTTTCAAACTTTCTTCCGTGATTTTCGCCGACAGATAGCAGGCCAAGCAGTGGCACCACGATTTAATAATTTAATATATTATTAATAATAATAATAATTTATTATCTTAAATCGTGCTGCAGCTGCATACAAGATTTTGAAAGAGGACATTTAACTATTTAAGTGTAGCGGTACAACCATGACAAAATATATATTTTGTCATGGGTACAACTGCGGTAGGCTGTAGCAAACTAGCAAATGCCAAATACCTACTAATTAACAGTATTTGGCGGTAGCCACTAGACAGTAGCTACAGAATAAATTATGTAATTAAGTTTAGTTAAATTTCTTCTGCACTGTTAGTGTAGTACAGTTCATGATATAACCAGTGATGTAGTCGTAATTTTTTTAGTGAGTATACGCTTAAATGTGCATGGTATAAAAACATGGGGGGCTTTGCCCCCCGCAACCGTCACATATAATATACTACTTTAATATATTAAAGCGTAGATTTGTATGCATTTATTGTACATAATTATAAATTTATTCTGTGGTGGATTGTATATGATAATATGCTAAGTGAGCAAAAAATTTGTTTCATGGCATAACGATTTAGTTGCGACCTTTTTAGTGAATATTTTTGCATTATTTTGACATTTTTCTATTTTTAGGGCTTATTTTAAAATTTTAATTCCATATTTCATCTTATAATGCATATTTCGATGTTTTGTTTTTTAAATATATACTATTATAGTATTATATTACTTTAATACTATAATATTAGTATATTATGGTATAAAAAAAAATATATTTTTATAGTTTCGACTAATATCAAAATAAATTAATAGGTATAGGTTTACTTGTATGAATAAACAGTTTTTCCAAATATGGTCTTAAATAGGGCTAAGATCAATCGGGGAAATAAATACATTAACTAAGATAATAAAATATCGATGAAGACCATGATTGTAATTATTTTACTATTTTTCAAAAACAATTTTTTTTATACATATTATTTATTTTTATGACTATTTTAACATTTTAATGCATATACATTAATGGATATTTAAGATTTTTTAGCGCATGTTTGGTTGGTTTTTAATACATATAAATCAGCGCTCTAACTATTATATATTTAAATTTTTTTATTATTATAGTACCTACATATATTATGAGTTAATGACATATAGATAGTAAGTAAATACTAATTAAGTAATATAAACAGTTGTTTTAATTATGGAAACCGTAAAATCAATAAGGTCAAGTTATTTTTATTTATTAATTCAAAATAATTTATCAAATTGATAAATGTATGTAGAATAAATGCAATCCCATACACGTATACCCACGTATCATGTGTTATTCTCTAAGTATAGGCACTTACAGAAAAATAGAGAAGTGAGTATACGCTCCACTACACCACTGGATATAGCTAACAGTTGGTTAAGTTATAAGTTAGCTATTTCATGATTCATGGTAAAATTGTATGACTTGGAGAACATTTTCTTTATAATTTATATTGTATTATTGTCTATTGTAATGTATAAATATAAATAAATTATATATTTATAATATATTTATAAACAATAAATAACATCTATATTATCTACATTCATGTGTAGTAAGTGCATTATTGTTTATGTTACCTACCAGTTCAAAACCAAGAAATTGAATCATTTGTCAAGTTTAACATATATCTTTACCAGCTGTGAAATGTACCAACCACAACCTTTAAACATTTCTCTACATAAATATGTTATTTTTAACTAATACCAATATACCATTAATTTAATAATAAAATAAAATAAAAAAATAATTTAATTTATTAATTTACTAAACTTATACATAGCAGTTTATTTTTACTTGTTGTAGTTACTTCCTGAAGCTCTATCTACACTCAAAACTTCATTTGTACTTTCAACACCATACAAATCATATTAACTACACCTCTAATTTCCAAAAATGGCAATACAAACATATTATAATGCATTACTCTGTGACAATAACAAGTATTAACTATTAAGGTTAATATACTATAACCATAATACAGCAGACACCACTTAGAAGACTCACTTTAGGACAAACACAAAATGAGTTATAGCCAAATGAATGATATAGGCTTTTTTCCAACTTAAAAATTTTAAAATTAAGATAGCTGTTCTAGGTAATAATAAGTGTATTTTTTATACCTTACATCATAACATAATTTCAATAAAATATATTGTAAATTCACATATTATAAAGCATGAATTGAAATCAGTAATAACCAATAACAAGAACCATTAACAAAAATGTTAATTTTCTACCATTTTTTGAAATTCGAGTCCTATGGTCATATTTGTATAATGTATTTGGATAAGTGTAGACTGGATACCGTTCCAAACAATCTTGAGTCTTCTAAGTGACTGAACCTTATATCTACGAGTCTTTTAAGCGGTTTCCACTGTATGTCTTAAACTCTAACCGTGGAAAGTTCATTATAAAATGAAATGAACCTACATTGCACTAAATAATATCAAATTACTTCAGACAATTTATTCATAAATCTAGATCATTAAATTACATACAAGATACATTATAAACAGTTAATGTAAGAAAATAATCTTTGTTAAAATAAATTATTTGTATAAAATAACCAATTATTTTATCATAATGGACTCTGCTCCCACAAAAATTCTTTTTTATATTTTTGACCATCATCGCAACTATCAGGACAAGTATAGACGGCTAAAATACCAAAATTGAATGATTCTTTGGTTGAAGATTCCGGCAATTTTAAATAGTATAACATTTGTGGCATTATCTAAAAATATAACAAAATAATAACTTAGAACTCTAATAGGTAATTTGGTTTAGATTTAACATACCTGAAATTCAAAACTTCTTTGTTTGCCACAATATTGACAAGATGGAATATCATTAGCCTCAGGAATGCTTTTAGAACAGATCCACAATGGTGACCCTAAGCGGTTGTACCTACAATGTTTTAAATGGTTAATTCAAATTAATATTTTTAGCTATTTAAGTAAATCATTATAACACATACCTAATAATTTGTTCAGGGACTGAAGATATAGATTTTTTAAACTTTTCAAAATATTCATCATCTTTGTCACCTCCATAAGCCATTTCTAATAAAGCTTCATCTATACCATCCATATCTATATAAAATATAACATAAATTAAGAAGTAATATGCAATACATAATTTAAATATAAAATACCTTGAAGAGATCCTTTTGGAATATGAGCTGCCTCATTACTATCATCACTATAGTCACTTTCATCATCCTCGCTATTCAATGATGCATTTTCTGAATCTTCGTCACACCCTTCATTAATAATATATTCTGGTAACACCACAATAAATCTAAATAGTAAATATATCATGGTATAATCATGTTTAGATCAAAAAAAAACGCCAATCATTAAATATTTAGTACATTACTTGTCTTTCAATTCTTTATTTAAATCAATATTTTTATGATGTGAACTGCAATAGATATTTTCATATTCTACTGTTGACTTGCACCCACATACCTTTAAATTAAATCAAACAAAAATAGATACATAAGGATATTAAAAACACTATCCAAGACACTACATGAATACATACTTTACATAATTGTATTCCCCACGAAGCAGGTGTTATAGTATCTGCAACTTCAATATCAGCTGGTTCTTCTTGATAGTATTCATTTACTCTACGAAGTTGTGTCCTAAAGACAGTAAACGTTCTTTCATCTTTACATTCATTGCAGAAGAACACAAACAAAGTTCGATGGAAACATAAATTAGAAAATCCAGGTTCATCAATTGGTGCATACAATTGACACAAGAAAACTTGAGGAATATTACACTTCAAACAGGTCAGCTCACTTGCTTCTGGAATATTATTAAAATCTAACCAAGCTGGTTTCCCGCCCACTTTGGACGGGAAAAAAGGACTAGTAAGTTCGTGAGGCTGAGTAATAGAATGCTTGTCAATAGTACCTAACAAAACAGGCATGATTTTCGAAAATATAAAAACGTCTTTGAAACTTTAGCAATAAAAATATAGTATTTTTAAAAAGTGATTTATTACTTTATTAGAAAAAACTTAAAAATAATTATTAATTAATAGGTGTTCACTGATAAATGACAAATAATATGAATATTATTATTGATTAATAACTAAACATGTGCAACTCATACACCTTATACTACTAGACAAGCGTCAAGCGACAAGCAATACGTCGGGACATGAGGTGGCCACAGAAATACAGAATAGATAGATCTAAATTCTAAGTGGTAAGGTCTATGTGTGTAACCAAATTCATGATAAATTGATAATAACCTTGCGGCTTACAAAATCCTGATAATATATATTCTTACTCCATGTAGATAACACAAGTAAACAACTCGAAAATCGTGATGAGTCTGTATAGCAAATTCAAATGTATAGTACATATATTTCTTACGTGTAAACGACTCGCTTGCCCGTCGGAATGAAATCCGTTGAAAACAAAGTAATAATAAATTATATTTTTATATTTATGGTTTTTTTTATTATGGTCACTTAAATGAATTATTATTTTATATATTATGTAGACACCTTGAATCGCATTTACTACGATACAATTGCATAGGTGTAACTAGGGGGGACTTGGGGGAGCTTAGTCCCCCTAACATTAATTTTAGCCCCCCTGTCAAAATTCCTAGTCCCACACTTCCGTCAATATGTGTAACATTTTTAAACTTAAATTTAAAATATCGTTTTATATTTTTTATTAATATTTTGGAAAATTTTAATTTTTTTTTGGTTTTAAATAAATTTTCCAATACTGAGCGGAGGCTTGAGCTGTAAATAGGAATAATAACTTTGTATATAAAAATCTTTTAATTCTATAGAAGTATTTAAAATAATACTTAATAATATGTTAATATATTACATAATATAGTATATATTAGTAATATACTATGTGAATTTATTATTTGTTTTATAATAATAAAATAAAATATTAATTTTCATTTATGTTACATGTATAATCAATGAGCCCCCCACCTAAGTTACTTATTATAAAAATTCTAGGGCTAAAGCCCCCCCCCCTAACTTTATGGTCTAGTTACGCCTATGTACAATTGGTTACGTATTTAAAAGTGCCAAGTGGTCATCCTGCTAAAAAGCAATATGCACTTAGAAATATAGGTATTCGGTGACATGATAAGTAATTGGATGATGGGTCATGGGTAAATGGTAAGGTAAAAAAATATTAAATATTAAAATGGGGATTTCTTTGAAAAGCTATACAATATTAAATCATACTAATAAAAAATCAGGAATCTTAATTGTATGTTTTATAATTTAATTTCCATTTTATTATTAAAAATTAATTAAACAAAAACTTTTAGTGTGTTATGTTTTTTTATTTGTATACATCATTTTTAAAAACACAAATAACATTTAATTCAATATAAATCATACATTAATACATTATTAGACAACTATCACAAAAAAATAATTTTATTTAAATAATTATAAATATTATAGTGTTATATTGTACAATGTATATTTATACAAACTAAAATCTATAACTGGTTTTAAAAAATAGAAACTCTCCACCTTATTAACATTACTTATTTAAAGTAATATTTTTGACTAATATGACATAATAATAACTTAAAAAAATAACCTTCATTAAATGATACTAGAGTATTCTTGCTTATAATATTAAAGCTTAAATGTATCATAATATATTGTGTTAATATAAAAATAAACTATTTTGAGATCATATAATTTATAAGGCCACGTTTCATGTCAAATTATACGGACAAATTTACCGAATTTCATAAACTACCTTTTATCTATACTAATTATATTAACTGGCTTGAATTTCTTCACATCTTCTTTTAACTTCTTCCAAACTAAATCCAATGAAGCTAAAGCATCTTCCTTGCTGTCATGACCCTCCTCACTTTGAATAATTCTTTGTAAATGCTGTTCAGCTAATAACTTCAAACCCCACTTATACGGAGGGCCATATTTATGGGGATACATAATGCTGGTATCTACTACGTTATAATGAACCATTTTTAGTGCTTTTAAATCACTTTCTAAACTATGCCCAATTAAAATTGAATCTTTATCAAACATCTTTAATAAATCTTGTTGAACGTCAGACAATCTCTTTGTACAATATTTTAATGATTCCTCAGTTATTCCACTATATTTAGATTTATAATCAAGTATAGTATTAAAAGGTTTCACTTTGGATTCATACACTTCTTCTCCTTCGTGATTGATGACTGTGACTCGGACAATTTCAATACCAAATGTTGTATTGACCATTTCACAATCTAGAGCATAAAAATTGGGTATTTCAGCTTTTTTATCATATTTTTTACTTTTAGTCATAACAAAATTTTCTAAGGCATCTTCATCAAACTTATCAGGCATGTGATAAATACTTGATTCACAACCAGATTCATGCTGTCTTTTGTAGCAACATAACCAAAATTTTTCATTTTTCGCTCTTTCAAATTTTAACTTGCCTGAATGATAAATACATTTGGTTAATGTAACTATAGGCATACCATGCTTATTAACTTCAAACTCACTTCTACAATTCATACATACAAATTTATCACCATTGCGTTTTTTAGAAAGTGGTCGGTAGTAATAAGCATTTTTAGAAATATATGCCAATTTATTATCATCCATGAGTGGATAACCATTTTTTTCCAAATCGTCTCTTGTTAAAATATATTTCTTTAATAACTCATACAGACATATACCATACATGTGAGATGGGTAATATGGATTACTTTTAACTTGTAACTGAGGTGATTTATTGGCTTTCATTAAAGATTGAACAATAAGGTTTCTATAAATTCCAGATGATTTTGCTTTACTGTGAACTTCTTCTTCAGTTGTATGAGCTTTATCAATTGCTTCTTCAGATGAATAATGATTGCTGAACGCTGTGTACAGTTTCTCCAAACAGCTTTGGCGTAGAGGATTTGGCATATTGTTACTGGTTTTAAACGATTTTATTCTTAAATTCAGTTTTATATTTGTAGTTTTATCTTGATTCTTTATGGTCGAATTGGTTGACGTTTGAGACCCTGTAATACTTGGTTCAATTTTTGACTGATGAGCAATACGAGTTTTAGTCTTTAATAATGGTAAACTAGGATCATTATTTAAACTTATTTTATTGATACTTGGGCGACTTTCAATAACATTATTTTGAATAGATTGCACTCTGTTTGCTACCATTTCATGAAGTGACTTTGTTGTTCTTGGTCTTGTAATTGTTTTTGCATTAATTTGTGCAAATATGCTTGTTGGGGAAATATGAGATATTCGTTGTTTTACTTTAGCTTCTACAACATTACATGATTTTTGTTCACTATCAGAATCGCCTGATCCAAAAAATTCATTTAAGCTTGATTCAATTAGTGCAATTGATGAATCATTTCCTTCATCACTTGAACTGAGGATTTCAGATTTTATAGGATCAGGTTTAACTAATTTTTTTTGTACCTTTTCCATAACTACTTCTCTTAAAGACTTTGGGCCAGAAGAATTCATATTGTCAAGCTTAATACTCTCATTATTTTTATCTCTTGAATGTCTTTTTTCATGTTTTTTCTCATTATCTCGATCTCTTTTATCCTTTTTATGTTCTGGAGATTTATCTCTTTTAGATTTTTTAGATCTACTTGAAGATTTTCTTGAAGACTCATGTTTACGTTTTGAAGATGACTTGTGTTCATGATGATATTTATCTTCAATCTTATTAGTTTTATCTGAAGGTTTTTCAATAATAGTATTTATATATTCTGAAATACCTATATTCTGTTTTGTATTAATATTATAAATTGTTGAAATTTCTTCTGTATGATTAATTGATTTTGTTTGCTCTATTTCATTTAACTCATTATTATTTTTAAAATTTTCAAGTTCAAAATTTAAATTAGTATCATTGACACGAGAAGGTATGTATTCAGGTATAGGACTGTTTATTTTACACATTTCAGAAGTTGATCCATAAGTACAAGACTTTATATTCACTTCAGAATTTTTTGGCTTAATATATTGAGGTATATATTCTATAATTTTAGACTTTACCTTTGGTTTTAATCTTGATTCTTCTGGAAACTTTGATTTAACATTTGGTTCATCAGTTATACTGACAACAGCCTTGTTTTCCGTTTCAGTAGCAATTTGACATTTTGAATCCGACAAAAAGTCTTGTCTACTATGCTTGAAGTGACAATAAGGTCGGTCGCAGAATGATCCAGTATAATAAGGACATTCAAGAGACTTAAAATAACCTTTAGAAGGTAACATTTTGATAATATTAACAAAAAATGTAAATACTCAGAGTATTAAAATACATTTAAATATTTAATACAGTTTTATTAATTTAGTGTTTAGTAATAAAAAGTTAAACGTATTAACAAGCAACAGACAGCTGATATCAAGTAAAACAAACTTAGTTAAAGAAAACGTTTCGAACATTATTCATACAGTACATTATACATGATTGTGGTATGAAATATAAGTGAATCAAACATTAATTGTTACCATCAGAAATCGGATAGTAGTATTAAATTTAAAATAAAAAAGTTTTACATATATTTCCAAATTGTATAATTTAATTAATCATAGTATCCATAAAGTATCATTGTTAAGTTTTACTCCATAGTCCATGGTTTTACTTTAAAAGTTTAAAATATGAATTACCAATTCGGAATTCCGATTACAGAATTTGAGTCTTTAGAGTTTAGATAATAAGATGTATGTTCCACCATAGATATTAAATATTCTTTGTTATCTATGTGTTCCACAAGCGTCAAGCAGTATTTGATAAGAAAATTCAAGGCCTCAGAGCCGTAGACATTATTTATGTCTAATATGTATCATGCTCAGAGCACGAATTAAAATATTATAATACCTATTATAATCATATCAATACACCTTGCCTCAGAGGTTCCAAAAATCTATTGATAATTGTCAATTTGTAACTATGGTCGTGGTATAGTATTTAGCTCTTCCCTACACTAATTTTTAAGTTATCAATTAATAATTATTATAGTATTTACTTGATAGGAGTGATAGGACATAAATGATATTTATTTATTAATTATTACATTTTGATACTTTAAATTTTGAATTTTGATTATTAATACTTTAATAGTAACTTCAAAGTTGTAATTTTTTTATATTTAAACATTCACACCATATTTCAACACTAAGCAAAACTGTTTTATCTTATTAATAATTATAATTTATAAAATAGATAATGGAAAATATGATGTTTAATAAAAATCAAGAAATGGAGTCTTCTAGTTATAAAGACTTCTCACAAGAAGATTTGTTTTTAGCTCCAGAACCAAAAAGATCAAATGACCAACATAATTCTTCTGATATATTTGGGAAAAAAAAGAAGGATAAAAGTAAAAAACAAATCGAAGCAGAAGAAAGAGAAAAAATGAGGTATATTTCATCAAAAAATAATATAATGATGTTGTACCTATTACATTGAATTATTATTCTAGAGTTCTTGTATCCAATTTCACCGAAGAACAATTGGATAGATATGAAATGTACAGAAGATCAGTATTTCCTAAAGCAGCAATTAAACGGGTTAGTATTTATTTAATTTACATTTTACTACTAGTAAAATTAATAATTATGCAAATACAAATTCCCTAAATAAGTAAAATTAAATTTTTAGATCGTTCAAACCATTACTGGAAATTCTGTTTCTCAAAATGTTGTAATTGCCATGTCAGGTATTGCAAAAGTTTTTATTGGTGAAATAGTTGAAGAAGGTAATTAAAAACATTTACTTATAATTGTATTATCATAGTTCTTGATTGGATTTTCATTTTTCATTTTAGCTCTTGACATAATGGAAGCTCAAGAAGATTCAGGGCCATTACATCCCAAACACTTGAGAGAAGCTGTACGGCGACTAAGAAAAACTGGAGCTATTCCATCTTCCAAAGGTAGAAAACTGCCTTTTTATATTTAAATACCTAATATAAATTTAAACTTCATGTAAAACAATTTATAATATTTTTTTTTAATTTATCAACTAATGTAAATTAATAATTGTATATATTTGACCAAATTTATAGTAATTATTTGTGAAGCATATAATTGTATTAATAGATAAGATAAATTTATCTATTTGTTTATGACATTTACAATCTTGTTTAAAATCTCAAACATCAAAATATTATGTTTAAATATAAATGTGCTTAATTAATAAACATGTATTTATAAGAATTGTAGTTTTTTCAAAAAGAGTATAATATGACTGTAAAAATAATATTATCATTTCACTTATACTTGGTTAAAATTAAAAAGTGACTGGTTTTGAGTAAGGAACTACCACTTATAATATGCACTATACCATTTCTCCTTTTATACTAAACCATCAGTTGCTACTATTAATTGCACAGAAGCCTGCCTCTGGGTTCACTTATTTTGAACTGAGAACAGTAATCATTGTGAAACTTATAATTAAATACATTTGAAATATTTTTTTGTAAAACTGGTCTTTAATGTTTAAATGTAATATTTTGTTTTCTTGTTTTCCTAGTCACTGTCTGCTGCCATAGTGCCATTACTCATTTGTTTTCAATAGTATTGTAACTTCTCATATACACAGACAGCATGAATGAGTTATTTACAATAACCCAACATTCATTGTTAAAATTATTTAGTATAATATCAAATTATCAAATAAATGCTAATCATACATTAGTAGTGTTGCTTTACAGACTTACAGACTTACAGTGCCATTTAACAAAAGCTTAAATTTCCCAAGGTATCCAAGAGACAATCCATTAATTGATTTAGTTTTCAAAAATAATCTTCACTCCCCATTCTCTTCTATGGCTTTATAATTTATTATGTTAATTAAAAAAAAAAAAATTGTTAATTATTATAGATTTTTAATTTATATTATCTACTAGAAAATGTTGATACATTTATAGGAATGGTACAATGCTTAATAAGTTATAATTACTTACCTATGCCATTGCGTAGGCATAAGACTATAATAATTAATAACTTAATGAAATATTTTTGTCATTATTATTTTTATAATTAAAAAAAATAATAATAATAGTTTGGTAAAATTTTTTTTTACAAATTAGTGGAAGGGAGAGAACTTCTTATAACATCATAATATTATAATAGTATAGGTATTATGATTTATAATGAATGGATGATAATTGATGACAGCTATTTAACCATTTTTTTAAATGTCTATATTATTATGTATCAATGGCCGTATAAATAATAATATATAATCATTATTCTGTGTTTATTTTATTTTTTCCCCTTGTTAATATTCAAATATGTCTATATGACTATATGATTATATGAATATCAGAATAGACATTAGCTATATTATATACATATATCTTAAGTAGGTATATATATCTACTGATTAATTATTAAAAAGTAGTTCTGTTTTTGACCTTAAGTGTCAATTAAAACAAACTTGATATATTTGTGTATTTGATATGTGTACATAATAGTCGTAATACCATGGTTTGATTAATGGAGGTGGGCCATCATAGTCCAAGGGCCCATATTTTTCTATATTTATAAAATATTTTTTCATTCACAAATCCAAATAAAATCAAATAAATAATGTTCATATCACGAAAAAATTCTAAACAAATGATAAATTTATATTTAACAATAATATAATAAATTATCTAAATAAAATTAGGGAAAATGAGAGTTTTGAACATTGTAGTACGCGGTATTAGTGTATTACTATGACGTAACAATGGTATTACATTCAATATAATAAATAGTAGGTATTAATATATTAAATTATTAATTAATATTAAGCATAAGCGCAACTAGGGGGGACTGGGGGGCTTAGCCCCCCAAAAATTGTAATAGCCCCTCAAAAAATATTTTGTTATTTCCTAAAATATTAACGAGCTTTTTAATATTTAACTAAAATTCTTTTTTTTTTTTTTGGAAAAAATGTAATTATTTTATTTTTATTTTAAGTTCATAATAATAATAGGTACATATAATAATATATATTTTAAACACATATTTACGGTCCACAATGAACCAAGATCGGTTTAGTAACCTATCAATACTCCATATTGAAAAAGAGATTGAGATTCCAATTGAACAAATATTAAAAATATTTAGGTATTGATAAAAATAAAAATAAATGAAACTTTAAATAAATAAATAGATTTTGTTGTTGTGTACTTGTGTTATTATATTTTTTAGTGAATCTTTAGGGGGTGTGGGGGCATCGCTCCCACGGGTTACTTTTCATATAATGTCAGGTGGAGACTACAGCCCCCCCTGCAACATTTTAGCCCTAGTTGCGCCACTGATATTAAGTAATTTTGACTTTTATTCGCATGTATAAGAAAAATAATTTAGATTTTATAATTAGGTACCAATGTATAATATTGTTAATTGATTATATCAAGATCGATGACTATATACTAATCCCTATTGGCTTCTTTGGTGCACGACACTCATACCAGAGGTCCATGGGGGCTCTATATCGTCTGTATTAGTGTTTCTGACCTGAACACATAACGTGAAATATTTACCCTCATCCTCATGTGTCGTCTCCGTCTTACAAACAGGGCCGGCCTTAAGTGTTTCGTCGTCCTACTGTCCTAGGCAATTTTAACATTTCTATGTATACCTACGCTATAAATAATATAATAATTAAATCGATTTTTTTCATTCGAAATTTGCTGCCCTAAACTAGTGACGCCCTAATATGAATAATGTTCTTACTTTCAAGTTTCATAATAGAACAATTCTAAATCACTCTAATCTTTAATCTAACGAGTAACGGAACTACACAATATGATCTGCTGCAGAACTTAAAAATGTGTTATGTTTCGTACTTGTAAGACGGAGACAGCACATTCGGGTATGCCGTCCTCTTAAAGAAAGTTGATAAGAGATGAGGGTCCGTAGTTTCTGAAAGTCTTTCATTGGGGATCCGTGTTCTACAAAAGTTAAAGAACCGCAAGACTAGGATTTCGGTCAGATATGAGAATATTACTCGAGACACTGGAGCAGCGTTTCACAATCTGTGGTCCGCGGACCCATTAAACAACTTTAGACAATGTGGAGAAAAAGTTCAACAATTGGTTTTGGATTTTTAGTTTTGATTATAAAGTTATCTGAAACTTCAATATTAATTTTGTAACACCCTGTGTAACTTATAATTTATGTATACCTAGTATATATTATTTTTTATTATTGCATATGGCATATATATTATATATATATATACAATTACAATATGTACAATGTACGTGTACATGATATTTACTCATACAATTATACAAAACGAACCTATTAAACCCATATACTGTTGGTCTTTAATAAAGGTAGGTACCTAGTACCTACTATAAATAATTGTGATTTACAATCTATTTTGGTTTAAGTACATTTATATAAAGCCACAACTTCAGCGAATATGTTTCTGCCAACAGTCTAAAAACAAAAAATTACACGATAAAGTAGTGAAAATAAATTCATCCGTTTACTTTATTTGTTTAATATTAATTACGAGGGGAATAAAATATAGGTATACATGCGTGGCGTACCTACCTACAGTATATTATTATTATACCTTGTCACTAGTTTAGATCAGTATAGCAGTGTTCGTGTCTCGTGTGGATTATTAACGAATATTGAAATAGGTATTGTACTTGGTAAAACTTATTCAAATGGATTAATAAAACTACTACCTATACCTATTCGAAACTAGATCTAAATGACAAAATGTAGATTTATTTCAGACTTATTTTTTTATGCGTAAGTCGAAAAAATATGTTAATTAATAATATATAGGTTATCTTAAATTCGTGAACATTATGTTACCTAATAAAATAATGTTGAGTATTTGTTAACTTTAAAGTACCTACAAGTTTTATTTTCCTAATTTATACTTGCTTATGGAATAGCTAGATATTAATTTATAATTATATTTTATACATTAGATATACAATTTAGGAAGTAACTTGTTTCTAATACAGTATACCTATATGTATATAGTATATACAGTACAGACGTATAGTAGTATACTATAATAAGTATATAAAACTTATAACTTTTGTATATAACTTCAAACACTTACACGTTACACACTAATACACTATAATAATTATAAATTCAAATACTTAGTAGATACTATGTAAATGTAACTATTGAACATAGAATACCAAAAAATGTATACGTTCCTACATAATATTGAATAATAAATTAATTGGAAAACATTACTAGTTTTACAGAGATTTTTATTTCATTTAATATTTTAATATACTAGATAAATTATAAAAGGAACGGAGAAATCTCTCTGCTATAGTATAGTACCTATGAAGTGTCTACTGTTGAATTTTTCTCGTCACTAGTCGTATAGCCATTGAATATATAAGTATTAAATTTGAAATTAATTTAAATTAAATCATTGTATATTATTTGAAAAATAATTCAGAACGGAGACGTTATTATAAAAAAAATGTATTTATTTATATACTCGTACCTGGTAATTTTATTATTTTAATACACTAGCTGTTGCCTGTTATTAATCAAATCAATACCCATATGGCCATTTACCATAATCAGTAGAACAGTGTCAATAAGTTCATGTAAATAACAAAACTAATCTAAATATTTTAAAATTTCATTATTGTATAGAATGAATCTAAATTCTAAATCATAACTATAATAACTAATAAGTAATAATATTCCAAGTTTCTATGATTAATACCTATTAATTAACGAATAATAACAAAATAATGAAAAACGTTAAGAGAATACATCGTTATTAAAAACTTAAATTTAAAAATTCATTTCGTTAATATTTGAACTTTAATCGCTCATCAAATGAATGTATGAATCTAAATCCTAAATACCAAATTTTTTTTTAACTTTCAGTAAAATAACTTTGGAGAAATGTTGAATTAAATTGTCAAGCTTTGAGCGTTAAAATTAAAAATGTCATGAATTTTTACTATACTAAATAAATTATATTTTTTGTAATGTTGTGAAAAATTGAACTTAACAATTAACGCACGAGAAAAAAGTCGTGACTATGTATTTTTATTTTTTACCTATTTATTACTAATTTAAATCAAAAATAAAAAGTCGAACATTTAAAATTGTGTTTTTAGTAAAACAAAATATCTAAAATATTTTGAAAACTATAAAGCTTAAAAATGCTATATAATAAAAATATATTATGACATTTTCAATTTTTTTTTTTTAATTATTCTCTTATTTAATTACAAGTTACAATTATACAATTAATCAATATTTGACTATACCTACCAGAAACGACACAAACAATTGAAAATCAGATACTGTTCCTAAAGATAACGAATAAGTAATAACGATACACATACCTACATTGTAAAATCATTACATTCATACAAATTAGAATCGACATTTTTTCCTAGTTTATAACGATTATAATACCATGAGTAGTTTCCAAAAAAGTAAAATATACAGAGTAAGCAACTACAGTTTAAAGAATAAAAATGAACTAAAAATGCAATAAATGTTTCAAACAATGGTATATGATGGGTATATGAATTAAAATCCATTGCTTGTAAACAATTTATAAAAAAATTAATATGTAGGTAATCTCTGTTTTTTTTTATTCCTTAACGATAGTAACTAGATTGAATAAAATTTAAATTTATATGTGTGCGCGAATATATAATATTATGTATACTTATACAGTTACACACCACGTCTATGTATGATAATATCTCACCGCAATTATAATATAGACATGTGTTCGGACTGCAGTGTTGAGAGTATAATCAGGGCCGGATTCAGAACAGGTGCCGCCCTAGGCCCTTTTAAATATGCCGCCCCTATCCCAAGAAAAAAAATGTAGTAAATATTTTTAAGATTTTTTTTTCCATTTCTTACAAACTTTGCCGCCCCCAAAAATTTGCCGGCCTAGGCGTAAATACGGCACTGAGTCAACCACGGTTGTAGATAATATTATCGCGCGAACCTAACTTAACAGCGCCACCGTTGATTGTGACTGTGATTCTATTTTACAAAAGTTCTGTTAAATTTTTGAACGGAAAGCGAAACCCTTGTGGCTCTTTCATGGAACACTAGGGTTCCGCGGACCACCATTCGGGAAACGCTGGACTTTACTACTATAGTGTTGGGTGTTGCAGGAATGCAGGATAACATTAAATGAGAAAGTTAATTTTATACTTCTATAAAATCCTGTACGTATTTATGTACATATTATAACCACGAGTTGTCATAACTCATATAACATAATATTATCTATTACAAAATATAATAATATAATAATAATAGTTAATAGCAAGTTTAATATACATATTATAATAACAATATGCTCGTTTGTGGCATAACTGCATAAGTAACAGGTAGATGGGAGGTATGTACCTATACTTGTACAAAAATAAATTCGTTATTATCTTAATTTTTCATGATTTTTTTTGTTTTCTCTTAAAGTTATACGGTTTATCTAAATTCAAAACAAGTATGGAATTTATTTATTGAACGAGTATACCTACATATATATTAGTGACTCGTTTGCGCACAACATAAGCACTGCAGAGTAACATATATTTTATATTCTTAAATTTGGACTTACCTAAAGTAACCAGTGCGTTTTGTTTTTTAAGTAACAAACCTACTGATACATCAATATGTGGAAGACGTTAAATATATGTATTAAAACGATTAGCAATACAATACATTTAAGCAATTTTCTATATTTTCCGATTATATTTTAGGAAAAATGTTCCCAAACGGAAAACGAGTTGTAGGTACCTTTATTATTTAAACCTAAAATATGTGTGCGCAAACTTGCCATAAAAAAGGTAAATGGGCGCAAACGAGTTGCACCCTTATACAGTGAATATTATAGTGTATTTAACATAAGTCTGTAGTCATTAATAAATTAATAAGTAACCAGTTGATAATTTATATGTTATGTTATAGGTACTATAGGTACCTAGTAACAGTAAATAATAATTTATAGACCATATAATTGTGGGTTCTAAGCTACCGTTGATTTTATGCTATATGAATCATATAACATCAACTTTTTTTTACTTAAAACGCTATATATGTGATATGCTTATATTGGCTACTATTCATAGGCCTAGTTAGCGGGGGCTTGGGGGGGCTTAGCCCCCCAGTCTGAATTTAAGCCCCCCCAGTTTGAATCATAGCTCAAAACTCGTAAATGTCTCTCCCTGGAAGGGATAAAGCCCCCCCAACAAATTTGACCACCCTACGCCTATGCTACTATTATTGATTATAACTATAGGTAAAAAATATAGGTACAAGGATATATAATTAATTTTAATCAACACTATTACCAATATCATCTTTACCGGCTGCATACCGGCTAAAGGCTATTATTTTAATATACCTGTATATACCTATTTGCAGCACTCTGCACTGTGCAAGTTGTCTTCCTTCTGAATAAAAAACCTGGCTAATAGATAGATATAGGAACATTGAATACAAATCAGTTTTTTTTTTTATTAAATTTAAAACGTGTCAGCATTAAACATGCTATTGCAAGTTTCTTAGATATAATAAAATTCAAGAATAAAAGTACTGGTATTTAGCTCGAAACAATTTTTCGGTTGGACATTTTAGGTTTGATTTTCGTCTGCGCTAACATAACAATTATATTAAAATACACCGTTCTTATGCAGTATTTTTCAGATTCAATTATTGGTCGCATCCACCATTTTTAATACAAATGTTCGTTTCATCTATAATGGGCTTCGTGTTAAATTACAGTACGATGCTGTGCATTCAGTACAATTCGGCCCTGACGACGACAATAATTGGATGTCTTAAAAAATATATAATTGTCACTTATGCTGGCATGTTTATTGGTAGTGATTATGACGTGTATAGGTACTGTATACGTTCTATAACTTTTTTGGTATTAATATAGTAAGTAGTCTATTTTACACCTATGTAACGTTTAGAACGCGTAATGCCTAAATACTGATGAACTTGATGAAGTATAACATTAAATAGGTACCTAATACTTACTAATTACTATTAATACTTTTCAATAGGTGTTAATATTGTATTTTCTAGAACCTCCTCCCGTCCTCACTCTACATCAATGCCACTATCGCCTATTATTCCACAACCCACCCCAGTCATAACAACCACCGATAATAGTGCCAACAATCTAAGTTTATATAAAAGTTTATTAAGTTTATCTGAAATGTATAAAAAAATTTGTATAAGCAGCTTAGACTTAATCTCATTTTTGAATTTTTTAAGACAAGTCTAATGCAAAATAAATTAATAAAGAATAATTTTTATTCAAAATTTCAAATAATCAATCGAATATTTTTTTATTTGACTAATGTCTAATGCTAACTCTGCAGCATACTACGTACGTTGTACGTTGTACGACTGCCGCGGCGGCGCGGCGTGAACGGTGTACGGCAGTGACGTATTACCCCCACTGCTTAAATTTCATAAATTCGACGATGAGGCAACCTGTATTATCTATAAACCTAGGGTGTAAACAATGTAAACCACGGTCCACGGCCTAAGATTTCAAAAGCCGTGTTGTAGACGTTACCTATATCAAGTTACGACAATTTGGCATTTGTTAACAGGCTCTATCTTGTAAGTTCTAAGTTGTAGGTAATTAGTACTATCATTTCTACTTTATATTACTTCTATACTATTCCAGATTTGTGACTTCTGTTTACTATTTACTATTGTCTAAGTATTAGTCTATTACCTTTAGGCTGTAAATATTAAAATTCTTAACTCTTTACTTTTATATTTGTTGGTTGTTACATATAGAAGAGATGATTGGTGTATCATATTAAAATTTTAGAGTTAATATATAATTTACTGATTGTCAATACATTGATAATATGCCTCGACTATCCGTAAGTATAATTACATTCAATGTTTATTTAAAGTTAAGTATAAATACAACTACTATACAATGTATTTATCATACTGTAGAAAGAAGAAATTGCCAAGCAATTTATGCTCCCAGAGCGTAAATCTAAAATTGCAACTCTACTTAAACAAGATGGACAGGCATATTGCATTTGTCGATCATCAGACAGTTCTAGATTTATGATGTAAGTATAAATAATAAATAATTTTAATTTAGAACAGTTCACTTTATTATTTATATTGCTTTATGGTCTATTTTACTTTTGATGCATATTTGTGTATTGTGCATAATACCTACAATTATGTCACTAGAATTAATAGTATGTTGTCATGTTGTGACAATATATTATTAATGTTGTTATATAGGTATCTAATAACTGCTTTATTACGTTTAATGTGAATGATTAAAAAAATAAAGATACTAATTTTTTTTTTTAAATGCCTATTTTGAAGTTATTTACTTGAGTACTAAACGGAATATATATTTTAAATATTTTTTATTTGTGTATTTATTAATTCTAGTGGATGTGATGCATGTGAAGATTGGTATCATGGTGATTGTATTGGAATAACAAGAAAGCAGTCAAAACTTATCAAGCATTATTTTTGTGATGTATGTTCATAATCAATATTTTAGAGTTTTGTAGATTATTAGACTAATATAAGTAGTACTATTACTATATTATCTATAATATTTTAGAAATGTAAATCAGAAGATCCTTCGTTGAAAACAATATTCAAAACATCATTAAGTCGTAATGATTTTAAAGAAAAAAATGATCATTATGTTGGTAGTAAACGAGGTAAATAAACTATGTAATAAAATCTATAAACTTGGTATAGTTAATTAAAAAATATATAATTATTAATCAGCATTTGAATTTGATTAAATGTTGACTATTAATTATTTAGAAATTGTATCTATACTACATTTAATTATTTTTTTGTTTTTAAGTGAATATTTAGTCTATACGCATTAAGCACTCTTATCCTTTAAGTTATAATATTTATAAACGTTTCGGGGGCAATATTTGTATAAAAATTAAATGGAGTGTTTCGTGTTTGGAATAAAATTGTAAGTGTATATAAACATGTATATTGTATACAGTAAGTCCTCGTTTAATGTTGCCTCAAATAGCATTATTGTGTTGTTGTGTTTTGTTTAACATTATAACGATATCAGTATAATATCATTTATAATACATATTATATTCATCAAATTTTCGTTACATGTATTATGTATCATTTTTGTTATATATCTCTTAATAAGTCGTTACAATTATGTTATTTAATTTTATTGACATTTTTCAGGTAATACTGTTATCGTTTTAATTGATGTAGTTAGGTACTGTTTTTATTTATTTTAGGTAATATGTACTCTGTTTTTCACTTTTTTGATAGAATAAATTTTCTTTGTTCGACAATACTTTTACTATTTTTTAATTTATGATTAAGAAGACATCATACTCACTTGTATTTTCTTGGTCTTACATACATACAACACAGCCAAAATGCTTTTACTCAGACTGAGTAGAACTCATTTAATTTTGGTTCTAGAGTAAATACACCTATTATAATTGAATTGTGACTTCTGAGGACAAAACGCTGTATTTTTTTTTTTTAAAGTTAAAGGTCATTTACAAATGTTGACAATTTTGCTATTCCAAAACTATAAAATGAACATAACATTGAGAATAGTGGAAAAAATGCAGCGTCAAGCCCTCAGATTTATTGTCATAATTTAATTTTATCATAGATATATTTACTCTAGAACCAAAATTGAATGAGTTCTACTCAGTCTGCATAAACGCATTTTGTATAAATAATTTCGTATGGGTGTAAGATGGTGACAACACATGCGGGTATGACGTCCTCTTAATATGGTAACAAAACGCCCAGGCTTGTTTTCTATGGTAAAATTGTAACTCTTTCTACAAAAATTGATATTGCAAAACGTTTTGAATCCGGTGAGCGACCAGTGGACATTGCTAATCATTATTGTCTTACCCCAGCTACCGTCCAAGCTATTAAAAGTTATGCTGAAAAAATGAATTATAGTTAATATGTACATAATTGTTATTTATTGGCAGGAACCCATTGTAATATGGTGCGTGTAAAAAGTGTTTCGATTACCGTTTTTTCAGTTAACGTTATGTTTTCTAAGAACTTAATCTCGATGTTAAATGACACTATTATAGTAATATAAATAATAAAATGATTTTATTTACTTTTATGTTAAAAATTACTTCACAAAGGACTTTTTTGAAAATTTTAGATTTTTGATTAATAAAATAATTATTTAAAGCTTTTGAATTATTGAAATAAAAATTAAATACAAGTTGAACTAACTATGTTGCTTTTAGCTGATAATATTCATTAATTTGTCAGAAATTTAAAGATTTATTAATAATTGAATAATAATATAACCACATTTATCTGTATATTAGATAATCGTGAAAAATATCGACCTAAACATAGATCTTGCGGTCATTGTGATAATTGTAAACGAGTTGAAAATTGTGGTTTATGTTTGGGGTGTACTGAAATGCGAAGATTTGGTGGCTCAGATTTATGTGAAAATAAGATATGTTTAAATATCAATAAACAAGTAAGATATTTAATTATTTTTATTTAATATTGATATTGTAATGTGTCAATTATTATAGGAAAATAGGTCTTTATCCAAGTCTACTAAGAGAAAACGTAAGGATTCTAGTTCTGATGGTGATCATGTAAGTTTGCCATTGTTAAATCGCAATCATTGTTATGGTCCTGGATGTACTCAAATAGCAAGGTATAATTCGAAGTACTGTTCAGACAAATGTGGTTTAAGTTTAGCTAATGCTAGAATTTTTCATGTAAGTTTAGTATGTATATTTATTAACTATAAATAGTAGATTGATTATAATTATGATTTTAGGTGCTGCCTCCAAGACTTCAAGAATGGGCTTTATCACCGTGTATTGCAGAAGAAACAAATAAAAAGGATCTAGAAGTTGTTAGAAAAGAACAACTGGAAGTTAGAGATATATTAAAAGAATTAGATAAAAGACATAAAGTAATTATATATTAACTATCTTATATTATAAGACTTATAAGTTATACCATTGATTATAAATAGTATTTATAATCAATGGTTATACACAAGTTATTGTTGTATCGGCTATAATATTGTCTGTGAAAGATGGTGGTGTGTGTATATTGTATATTATGTTAAGCTAAGGAAGGGGTTCAACTTATTCAATAAATTAGTTTGTTTTTATAATTTATAAGTTATTATATTAAAAAATGATTGAAAAATGTATGTAAAAAAATCTTTCAATTTTTTAATCAGTGTTTAAGTACAGTACACATTAAGAAAAAATAGTAATACAAGATAGTGTTTATTTTTTTTAATACAATTCAGTTTAAAGTTTAGTTTTAAAGTAGAAAAAATAAAATAGCTAAATAAGTTGAGTACAATTAATATTTTAAATAATTTTCAGGAGCTTGATAAGTTGTTAGAAAAAGCAAAATTATTATCTGTTGATGTAAATCAAGAAGTTCAAGATATCGATGAAGAAATGAGTATGCATTGTGTTACATGTGGACATGAAATACATACAAGAACTGCTGTGAAGCATATGGAAAAATGTTTTAATAAGGTTTGTTTTTAGATCTTCATCATTGAATAATAAATATAGTTTTTTTTTGTTTTTTTTAATAATTTCATCTGAACATTTTAGTATGAGAGCCAGTCATCATTTGGTTCAATTTACAAAACTAGAATTGATGGTAACAATATGTTTTGTGATTTTTATAATTCTTCACAACGTACTTATTGTAAGAGATTGAGAGTTTTATGTCCAGAGCATTTTAAAGATTCAACTGTCATTAGTGATACTGAGGTAAAAATAATTGTTTTGATTATAATAAAATAGTTTTCTTAGTTTATTTATAGTTATTTACTTATTTTTTATCTATGTAAAATGTTAATATGTAATTACATATTTATTATTATAATTTTCTTTTGTATTTGTATTAAGTATGATACATTTATATTTAATCATATTTGTATATGTAAAAGGTATGTGGCTGTCCGCTTGTTTCAAATGTTTTCAATTTAACTGGCGAATTTTGCCGTGTGCCTAAGAAAACATGCATAAAACACTACTGCTGGGATAAACTAAGGAGAGCAGAAATTGATATGGAAAGAGTTCGCCAGGTAAAATACATTTTTTTTTTATAAATGATGTTTATTACGTTGATTATAATGTAAAACAAATCGAAGTATTGCAGAGCTAATTTATAAAATTATAATACATTTAATGCATTGATATATTTGAAAAATGTACTCATTTCGAATGATAATTTTCTTGTTCCTCTTTCTCTAAAAGCAATGATAAATCATTTCATTTTAAAAATTTTTTTAAGATCTATTATTTTTCAAATAAATATTAAACTTTACAACTTTTTGAATATATATCAATATTATTAATATAAAATAGAATTATATCTCAACTATTTATTTGTCGCAATTTTAGATTCTAGTAAAGTAATGAATTTATTAATTTTATAATAATGTTTATTTTAAAAAAAATAATAATTTATGGTAGAAAAATAATTGAATTTCTAACCTAACCAAAATAGGTAGCAAATTATAAATAGTTAGTATTTAGAGGGTAAAAAGTAAAATATTCCTAGTATTTAATGTAATTGTAGATACTAGAATTGTTTACCTAATATTTATATAATTATTTTCTATTAGTTATAAACATTTTAATCTGAAAGCTTGAAATCTTAATATAAGATTCCTTATAAAGTTTCTTATAGCCATCTAAAATATCAATGATACATAATGATATATTGTATTGTTTTTTTTTTTGTATTTTGTGTTTATATTTTAAGCTCTAATTTGGAAAAAATCATGTATTTAAAAAAAAGAATATTGTTTTTATTTGAGTAATTTAAAAATAATAGAGGTACTTATAATTAGTTATATATTTTTATATTTTATATTTACAATGTTGTTTTAAAATAAACTTTTCCAGCAAAAATGAATCCAACCTACTGTACTAATTTCTAATCCTAATTAATTAAACAAATTACTTTCATATCAATGAATTCAATTTTAATTTTTAACACATACTTAACAGTCACTTTCTCAATAACGAGGTATACTCGACACTTATTGTACAGCAAGATTACCTATTTTATCTCTTTTTAGCATTGTTTTAACAATTAAATTTATTTTTTCTGTTTCAGTGGTTGAAATTAGATGAGTTAGTTGAAAAGGAACGACAGATACGTTATAGAATGTCTTCAAGAGCAGGAGTCTTACCATTAATGCTACACTCTACTTATGACCATGAGTTGATGGAACGTCTAACAGCGGAAGCAAATAATTCTCAACATCAACGTGAAAATAATTCTTGCATTTCTTCAAAATCAACTAATGTATCTGATGAATAGTGTTCAGTGTAAATTTAAAATAGAGAACAATGACCACTTGGGATTTATTCATCTCAACATTTTATCTTACTGTATTTTTTTTTTTTTTTTATTCCGAATTTGATACTGAATTTATAATTCCGCCACATGGTTTGTCCATTGACCTTGCTATTATATTTATTAAATTCATGAATAATTCAATAGTATGTTTTTTGATTGACTCTTTTTCACCCTGAACTGAGTAAGTTTGGCATTGTATTTGCCGAGAACCTTCTCGGTATAATTTCAGTAACTGCTGAATCAGTTTTGGTTAAAGACATTTTATTTGTTAATATTTTTATCATTAAACGGTAAGTTACTTTTAATTTTTATTTCCTTATACTATTAATATTTACCTATTTATTATAATTTATAACTAAAGACCGGATTTATATTCTCTTAAAAAACCTTCAAATATTCTCATTATATTCTCTTAAAAATTTTAAAAATATGCAAAAGTAATCAAAAAATATCAATATATGCTTTAATATGCATTTTTCCAATTTTTTTTTTTTTTTTACAACATTCAAAAATAACAATATTCCTTTGGTGTATGCAATAGCAAATATTTACTTTCTGAAGAATATAAAAGAAACTTGAAATACTATTTAAATTTTATTATAGAATAAACAATAAATAATGGTTTTTTTTTGTCACAAAGTAAAAAAAAAAAAGTATAAAATATTTTCAAAAGCAATTTTTCCAGTACCATAATATTAAAATTAATAATACATTAATAAATATTTTTATTCAAAATTAGTTTATTTTAAAACCAATATTTGATTTCTATACTAATTAAGCACACCAATACTCAAAATTTTTAGGCCGATAATAACAGATCACCCACAATTATTATCATAATTGAGTATATTCAGTTGTGTATTGATCAAGCTATATAAGTTAAACTATTTAGAATTAGGTTTAATTAAGTAATTGTTTTTGTGATGTTGTAATTGATTTTCTGTTTAAATTGGTAGGTACACGTAGGAAAATAATAAAACATACCTAACTAATAATGATATGTGTTAATATAGGTATTCTAATTTATTTATTTATTAAAACGTAAGGATCTAATATTTAAAAGAGTTTGATAATTTTAATCTGATAATGGTTTCGGTAGCGGTATCGTATGCTATCTACACTATAAATGTTATCTACAAATTTCTATTTACGTATATATTATGTTGAGTGTTGACTTCTGCCTGTCCATATCATAGTTTTAGTTACTTTCATACTATGTGCCCAATATAGGGCGTATTTGGAAAATTTGCGCTCCGGGGAAACATTTTTTTGCCACCCCTATTCCTTCAAAAAGAAAATGAAAAAAATAATTATATAGGTATGCAAATTAATTAGAAATCATTTAAAATATTTTTTTTAGGTTCATTTTTTTATGCCATTTTCAGTATTTATGATTTCCAATGCATTTAATCTTTCCTCTTTTATATTTGATTGTAAATATGATTTTACTAATTTTAGAGCTGAAAAAAACCATTCAGTGTTTGGTAAGTAGTACTTAGTACCTACTTAAAATTATAAATTTTAAACTAGAAATATACTATATGTATAGACATTATTCATTTTTATTTTTATTATTTTTTAATAAATATATACAAAAACTGTCGCTCTAGTAAATCTGTCGCTGGGGACAATTGCCCCCTTTGCCTCCCTTAAATGCGACACTGACCCAATACCATACGAACTCTACTATCTGACATAAACTTAGGATAAATAGTAATCGTAGATAGCTACGACGGCCTACGACACCACTACCGACATAGTAGTAATATTATAGCACTACAATGGTTAAAAATGTTAAAATCCTTTTATTTGATTTTTAAAATTATTTGGACAGTTGTATTTTTGGTAACAATCTATTTAATTAAATGAAATAATATATAATATTATAAGTATAGAAATAACATACACTTACTAATTTTCTCGTGTTATTTTATAATTATTAATTTATATCTTAAAAAAGTTAAAAACATGGATAGTTCATAAGCACGCAATAGGTGCTGGGCGTTTAGATATATATTATATAGGTACCTAATAATTAATAAATATCAATTACATACTTGGGCATAGCTAGGATTTCAATCAGGGGGGGGGGAGAGAATAAAAACAAGATTATAAAAATGCCAATAAAAATTATATGTATAAAAAAAATTGTTTTAATTCAATTTGAGGCGCAAATTGATTACAGCATCGCGACGCCCATGATCACCTACCAACAATATTATTAGTAATAACAGTAATAGTCTATACCTATAGATAGGCTTACGCTTACCAATGCATACATAAAATTAATTTTGTTTCTTATCGTTTTTGATTTGATATTGAAATTATTATTTACATTTCCTGCCATCATCAGTGTATAGATAGGCACCTTGATTTTTTTAATTGTCTTAAAGTACTATTTTACTTAGAACCCATCACACATTCACACTGTATATATACTGCTATAATTATTATGTAAGAAAATACATTTCCTATTTAAATAATTTTAATGCATACCTATTATAATTTCGTAATATCGTATATACGAGCAGCTTATAGCAAAACATAAATTATTCGTCCTTCGATTAAATAATGATCCACGACCTCAAGATCTTAAACCACTACCTATATACGACCCTATACAAATATAGGTATACCTACGTTACGATCGTACTATTTGCATATCAATGGCACATCCTGTGATGTATTACTTTAATGAATAAACATGTGTTTTACCATCAAATACAATGGCGTCACGAACATTTCTTAATAGGGGCAAACATTGAAGTAATGAAGTTACCCACCCACACACCAATAAAAAACCTGCTGTTATAGGTACCTATATATTCATCATCATCAACAGCTTAACGGTCCATTAAGGACCTGCGCTGCCACTAGTAAGCCTCTCCATTTTTCTCTGTTCAAAGTCCAGTCTAACGTTGCATCCTCATCTATTAGTCTCATATCCTTTTCTACTGTGTCTTTCCATCTTGTTCTTGGTCTTCCAAGTGGACGTTTTTTATTTATTTTTCGTATCAGAACATTCTTTAATAAATCCGCTCTCCATACATGTCCTAATCACTCTAGGCGTTCGCATCTTATATATGTGAGTATATTTGGTTTTTCATACAGGTTATACAGTTTTTCATTGTGTCTTTTTTCATATATTCCTAGGTTGTCGTTGTACACTGGTCCATATATATTTCTTAGTATTTTTCTTTCCCATATAATCATTATTTTAATGATAGTTAAATACAAAAATATTGATACGATCTAACAAAATTAACAACCCACCTAAAATTGTTTGAGAAAATTTTATCAAAAAAATAAGCTCGTGATCGAACAAATGTTTTTTCTGAGTACTTATAATTTATATCCATCATGTTTTTGCCTTTTGGTGTATTAGGTGTGTATTAGGTAGGTAGTAGGTACCAACTAATGACAATAATTGCGTAATTTTAGGTAACCAATATGTCGAGACAACAAGCCATCCAGCTTAAGATTAAAGCAGATAGGGAGATGGCATTGAAGGCCGGTCGCCGTTTGGTAAAATGTGATCCTGGAGATGAAATCGTTATATCGGGGTTTTCTGGATCTTTTCCAAACTCTGA
>VUJU01001946.1:0-45584 GCA_009835225.1 Aphis craccivora
TAAAGCAGTTGAATTAAAATGTTATGAATTAATATATTATTTAATTTCAACTCATTCAAGTATGTATTTATATTTATTTTCAATTATTATTTTGAAATAAAACTGATTACTGGGGTTCACTGAGAATACTCGTGTGGAGGCCCAGGAGCTAAAATAAAAATTTTAATACAAAATATGTTTAACTAAAATTCACACTTTGAATTAAAAATCTATAACTAAATAAAATTACACTAGTATTAGTATATTAGTAAAAGAAATATTTAACATAATATATACTTATTCTATTCATTTGTTTTTTTTTCATGTTCACATCCTATCCAGTGAGATACATATTTTTTAAACAAAGATATAGGCATGTTGTCTACCTAACGAGGCATTAATTTGAGTATTTGAGTATTACAAAACTATATTAAAATTAAAACTATTTACAGTTTTTATTTAAATAAACTGTGTAATATATTTTAAATTGAGAATAATTTAGTTATGGCTCAATCATCTGCCGCCATTCAATTGAAATTAATTTCTGTTAATCCTTTTTAGATGTCGGTTTTAAACTTTAATAATATATTAATGTAATAATAATAAGATAAGATTGTATAAACTATAAAGATAGTCTAAGTGCTTACTTACAATATACTAAACAGTAAATTAAATTATTATTGATGAAACTAGTAGGTACCTATTGTTGCTAAATAAATAATGGAAATTTTTTTATTTCGTATTTATATATTTAAAAATAATATATATTTTTGACTTTTGCTGTATCGCGCTGTGTTTTTATTACATTTTGATAACTTTGAAATATAGGGATACATAGCTAGATCTTACGTCCCCAACTAGTCGTTAACAACAACAAAAAAAAAGCCTAAAAACTTTAAGGTTGATATTAAAAAAAAAAAAAAAAAAAAAAACACAATTTTGTTTTTATTAAATTCAACTCAAAGCGTCCGTTGACACATAAAGGAATATATTATTATTGTTTACTTCATGCGTGTCGATAACAGGGCTGTTCTACCGATCAAATGTCGTGGCAGTTGCACACAACTGCATCACTATAAATTTATAGCGGATAGCGTGTTTTAGAAATCAACACAAGCACAGTTACTTCAAAATATTGTTATAAAAGATGTTATATGTATTTACATAATTTTATTTTATTCATCAGATATCGGTACGTATCTTTACCAATGTCAATAAAACTGTATTGGTCACAACTTTTAAGTTTTGTGTGTAACGCGCGTAACATCATAATATTAAGTTTAACATCAATCACAACACTACAAAAAGGATAGTACCTATATTTAATATAAATATTCATTAGAAAAACTTCTGGTTTAATTTGACTACATTATGTATATTTACTCCAGTTCTAGTTTAAAAGTTTTAGACTTTTAGTACAAGCACATTAATATATTATTTTAATAACTTTATCTTATGTACATTATACTAAGCAAGTCCTAACTTTCGCCTAAATTGTTTTGTGTAAATTAATACCTAGTTATTTTGCACTTTAAAGTATAAGTGACCTGGTAGTGTATGGGTAGGGCAATTACCCATTTTATAAAGCGATGTGATGAATATATTGTTTTTATAAAAATTTGATGTGTGATTAATTTAGAAATAAATTTTTTTAAGTATTCATCAATTTATTATTTATATGAGGATATAATGTTAAGTATTTTTTTTTTTTAATAACCAAGCAAATTTAAGAAACAAAAAAGGAAAAATGGAATTATTTAGGTATAAGAAATGCGAATTTTCGGCAAAATCGATGTCGCTACTTTATGTAATTCAAAAATTAATAGGTAACTGAAATTAGTTGAAATTGTCATTAAATATTTATATTAGTATTATCTAGATATGACATAATTATAAAAATATTGTCTCTTTATGTGCAATTTTCTTCTATTTTTAGGTGTGTTTGGATTTACAAGTAGGTAAATTAATGAGATGTTTTTACAGTGTCAATAATTTTAAACTCTAATAAATTATTACTCATAAATTAATTTACACAATTTTTTTTTCTTTTTTTATAAACGTTGAAAGAATTTTCAAAACGTGTTTATTTGTTATTTCGTTAAAATTCAAAACGTAATACATTAGCATTGAATAGAGAATTGAATTTTTTTGCCATCACGTTTGTTATTATTTTCTATACATGATGACAATTTTAAAATATTTAAACATATTTATTTATATTATGGTCTTACTTACCAAACCTTTGTATTATAAAGTTTATAATATTAGGTTTAAAATTCATCAGTATTGGTTTATAAGTTAGTAATAATTATTAAACAATAAAAAATACATGCGATGATTTCTGCGAATGCATTAGTTAAATATACCATCTTATTACTAGTATAGTAATATTGATATAAATTAATTATAAAACACAATATAGACATAGAAGCTAACATATTATTTTCCTTAAATAATATTTTTCTTTTATCAATGTTCAAATTTACCCATCGAGATATATATACTATACTGGAGCGCGCAGTAGTCGTCAAAAAACGAGCTGGCTCGTTGAACCGCTTCCCCCAACATTGCAGGGCAAAAATAATGGATGGCACATGACAGTGCATTAAGCTGTTAGGTACGCAATTTCGATCATTTCACGGCGTTAAACTAGATAAGTATCTGCTTTTTTGTAAATTCAATAAAACTTATTTAATCATGGTTATTTCGTGTTCATAGGCAATTATTATTTACCAAAAACATAACTGAGGAAAATGGAAATTGCTCTCATTTTGATATTCCTGGAGGAGATATTTTGGATTTCCGTTGTGAAAAGAGAAACTTTATAACTGAAGACAGTGAAAATATATTTGAATCTGATATTAATAATTATTTGGATAGTCTGAATAATATACAGTTAGGAGAGTACACGAGTGAAATACTAGATTACATAGCATTATATATCGTAAGAAGTATATTATGCAAAAAAGTTGTGTGTCCTTTCTGTGTAGGTATATTATTCAATTCTCAATCAGATCATAACTATACAGTAGGTATTCAATTTACATCTTTTGTAAGCCGAGGAAAATTAAAAATTGTATCTAAGGCTGTATCTTTGATTATCAAGGAATTAGAAAAATCTTTTCAGACTATACATATATAGTTGTAATAAAAAAAATATTGCACAAGAATGTGAAACAAAATATCATTATGTTAACAAAAAAAATATATCAAATGATAAAATTCACTATTTTTTTCCCAAATTCTCACCCTATTAATGTTGATTTAGGATCTCCATCTCATGAATATAGTCTGTTTACAGCTATAAATAATAGTTATATCAACATAAGAATGCGCCATTATGCAAAAGAAATTAATTCTAGAGAAGTATTTAAAAATAAATCTTCACTAAATTAATTTTGTTTATTAATTTGTAAAAAAAAAAAAATAGATTTGTATGTGTTTTATTTTTTTTAAAGTTATATTAAATATAAATATAAAACTGGCATTATTTGTAAGTTCTCATGTATCATATTATATACCTTTAGGATTTAAGTATTACCTGTAAGTCTAAACACAGATATTGTTAGTTTTTTATTACCTATAAGCTATAATGCTATATGTTAATTTAAGTGTTTCATTTATAATATGTTGTACCAAATAAAAATATTCGAAAAATAAAGGTTTGTTTTAATTAACTGCTTATGAATATTCTAGTAGGTATTGGGTACCTATTTACTAGTAGGTGCTTATACTAAATGCACTTTATGTACCTAATTTTATTACAATCTCATTATTTGAACACAATCAAAACAATGAAATTGAAATGAAATATTTTCAACAAAGAAATTAAAAATCGTACATTGGTAACAACAGAAAAAATAAATGAACAACGAACGTTGCGAGCACGGAGCAACGCGTATTAAAACCTATCTAAATACGGTACGTAAGTTTTTTTGCCCTGCAATGGTGGGGGAATACGCCGACGCCGACGGCTCGTTTTTCGTAGTACAGATATCATGGGAAGTGCGCGCTCCAGTATAGTAAATACATATCGATGAATTTGCTACACATATCACCCATTACACTATAATATACACCTATGTCCTATACTCTATGGCGAAAACAGTTGACATTTGAAAAAAAAGCATAAAATGACTTCTTTAGTTATTTTTTATTTATATTTAATGCAAGTAACAACGCGATATCATAACGTTTGATGTATATTGCATATAATAGTTTATGGTATTTATACCTACTATATGATAATAATTACAAAAAAAAAAAAAATGTTTAAGACAAAACATATTTAGGTACTGAAAGGGTTAAGTTATCGATACTAGTCGTTTCAATCACCCTGGAACTGTCACTCAGTCCTTACTTTTTATTTTTTAAGTATTTATAACTAGTGAAATGTAATTGCTAAATATTATTTTAATACAAATTAATAACCTATTCGCTCGATGATTGAATTTTAATATTTACACGTAACGTTTTAATTAATATCTACCTTTTTTAAAACAAGTTAGTTGATTTAAAATAGCATAAATTGTGAGTACCATAATTTTGTCGTACTAGCTTCGATAAACAGTGGTCCCACGGGTGGGTTACAGTAGCATTATCCATTTGATCTTTTACTGTCATTTCAAAATCGGCTCTAGGCACATAAGCTATTCATAAACTATCCTGTCCCATTAATATAGTCTACTGAACACTTATATAATATATATAATTATATATATTTAATGCAAACGTGAAAGCTTATATACGTATATACTATATACGAACACAATTTAATTGTTAGTTACTGAATATTATTTTAATTCAATCAAAAATTGAATTGGAAAAATTATAATCACATCATAATAATATAAATATACAAAATTACGTAGGTATGCATTTCATAACACGTATTAAATACCTACTATTACATGTATTTAATTGATTACAACAGTCAGAAAGTCGTACAGCCACTGTGAAATGTTTTAAATTGAAATGTACCTAAAATCTTTAAACGAAATGCTAATACGAGTATAGTCAAAAAGCTAAATCAACCTACTAAATAAGTGATCGAATATTCAAATGAGGACTATAAAATTATTCCTAAACGTGACGTCGGATTAGCCATTACGGTTTTCATATTATTTCTTTCAAGTAAAATTCTCTCTTTATAATATAATAATTATACACATGTATTCATTTCCTGAATGCCTATTGTAAATCTTTAAAATTTATAGGCTTTTTTCCGTTTATATTAATAAAGTGAGAAAATTTGAAAAATAATTTTCCAAGTAATTATTCTTAAATTAGTTAAAAAATATAAAAAATATATTGTCATAAGTTTTTTGGACTACTTAAAACATTTTTAAAATAGTTACTTGTTTAAAGTGTAAAAACTTGAAAATTATTTCATAATTATTAAAAATACATAACTATATTTTCAATTTGAATACTTAAATAGCGTGAATCCACATTATTTTTTTTAATGTATATATCTTAGTTCGTGCATCTTACTGTTATTTAATTAATAATAATACATTATTAACTATTGATATAAATAATAATATCAATAGTTAATAATGTTTTTTATATCTAGTAATAGTGTAATACCATAACTCATAAGACTTATATTTATATGGCTGTGGGTAATACTGCCAGTATTGGTGGAACACGTTAAAATCATTAGACTTGTACTAAGAGAGTTGGCTTCAAGTAAAGCAAGAAAAAAAATTATTTGAAAAAATAATTTTTGTTTTATATTTTATTAACTTTTGTTTGATATTTGTTGTAAACTGTTAATAAATTTAAAAGTTATTATGAAAATTTGAATTTAAATTAATGAAATATGAAGTATTTACTTTTATTATATTAAAATTAGTAGTTTTATATACATAAGTCATAAATTATATTATATATCTATTAATTTTAAAATGCAATTAAAAATTTTTGAAATAGTTAGAAAAATGTATCGTTCTGTAAGCATAACGAACGGCTTGTTTTTTCAAAAGGGCCCATATGAAATTTCAGCCTCGAGACCCAATAAGTCCTTAATCCGGCCTTGACTATCTGCGAAGGCTTTATTTGTATTTGTGAATAGGTACCGCAGATTAATATCTATATAGATCCGTGTCTACCTTACGAAATCATAACATTTATTAATATGTTTAATGTTTATAATTAAAGTTATAATAAAAACTCTAACCATATTAAAGTTTGAATAAAATTGCAGTTTCTTAAACAACTGGTTGATTTCTTATTTTATTACTTGAAAATAGTTGTTAAACATTTACGTAAAATTGGTATTAATTTGGTTTTAATATTTATGAGATAAACTGTTAAATTTTAAGAACATACACGGTTGTCATCAGATATCGATAATAATATTTAAATGATTCGATTTTAAAGCCATTTCTTTCTCCGCATTATGCATTTTAACATAGGTAAGGTAGGTACTATACTACTATAGTTATGTAAACCGTATTTCAATAGACTGATGAGGATATAGGTAGGTTCGTAAAATTTGAATTACAAGTTTCTACAGTTCTTTTGTGCCACATTCTTTATTTTTCCTATTTTTAGACAAGTTATGTTAATAAATTACCATGTATGAATTTACACATATTCATTTATTTTCCTTTTGTTAATTTAATACAATATATACTATTAATATGATAATAATAGTAATTTAATACAGAATCCTATTACTTAAATGATTGAATTCACTTATTGGTAAATAATATGTAAATAAACATTTGAAGTCATATTATGGGTATTGTATTACTATTTATTTTACATCAATGATTCTCAAATTTTTAATCTTTACTGGCCACTTGCAAAAAACAAAAAAAAAATGGTAGTCACCCCTTTTCAAATTTCTACGACTGGTGTACTTGGCCAATACTTGGTGCTAGTGGTTACTATTGCCATACCGCCGGATTGGTATACTTGTACAATTATTTGTCACTGCATGGTGCCGTTCCCAAAGATAGTCGGTAAATGTGGTATAAGTCAAAGAAACGGACAATATTACTTGTATTACTTGTCAAGTACTGCAGTACTGCCAGTCGTGTGAACACCGTAATCGTGCACAGGTCAAATATACAATAATTGGCGAATTTGGCAAGTACACCAGTACCTAGTGGGAATCCGACTTACAGTCAAAATGTATTGGTACATAAGTAAGCAATGAAAAATTAATTAAGCTTGTAACTTTCATCACCCCCTCCCCCTAGAGATACATCACTCATTTTACATTATTATGTAACAATATTTGCACATTTTTTTTTACCATTATCGTAAAGAAAAAATGCATTTTACTTGGTTACATTTAAGGCCCCAATTATAAATGCCAAAAATATATCTACTACTCAGGCACACTAGAAAAATTGGTTTATATTAATATTCCAAAATCAATATATCTTATTGATAATTATAGGCTATGATAAAATAATAAAACATATTTGTCAACTACACATTAACATCAAGTAGATGTTAGGTATGTATTTTGAAATTTAAAACTAATTTGTTTGGTGAAATAACATGTGTATAATTTATAATGAAAGCGAGTTCCAATACAATAATATTATTAAAGCAAAATTAATTTGACATTTTGAAATTAAAAAGAAAAAATACTTACGCATATTTTATTAATATTATTAACACTATATTATAATATAGACAAATAAAACTGTAGAAAATATTTAAGTTTATTATTCAATGTAGATGTTGAGTATTGGTATTCGTATCTGTTAGTTCAGTACAACGTAAGTCTGTATTAAATTAAAGTTTATTACAATCAATTTAAAATTAAGGATAAATCTCTACACTGGAAAAACGATTATAAACAGAGCTCAGTTAAGTATAGTTTATAGCACGTTTTCAAAATGTTAAGTGCTCATAAATATGGTTTATGAGTAAATATTTTCATAATATATTGAATAAGTACCTATGGATATAATACAGAACCATAGTAATATTATATGAATAACTTAGTACTAAAATGTCAAGTCTTAATACCTTTAACTACAAATTATGCTCTATAGCGTAGAGTACCTCTACATAATGTTGCGTTGTACATTTTTTTTTTTTTTTTTTTTACCTTAAAATGATTTTGTTTTATATTATATTTGAACTAATTTTGTGAATTTAGTTACAACCATATTATTATGTCAATTTAATACAAAATTCATTATAAAATATTTAAAAGTCGTTTCCGTATATCCATATGTGGAATACTAACATTATCGTCTTTCAATAATTTCCATCTAAATTCACCTTGTCATTTAAAACAGGAAAGGTATACCGACGTTTCAAAATTTAAACAAGTCACTGGAGTTCCATCAACGGACGTCAATTATCACCAATTATGATTATCAGTTTTTAAAATTTCATATTATTATGCTTATTGTACGTTATATTTTTTTTTATATATAGATTATATATTTATCTTTTCAAATCAATAAAACAATAAATATAATGCTAATTTAATAATACAACGATAGTACAAATAATTGATATATTATAGGGAACATGGCCTTAAAGACTTACATTCTTTATTTAGAAATAAGTGTAGGTAGTTATTTATGTCCATAATATGTGTATTTAATATTTATAAATAATAAAAAAAAGTGTATACAGTCTGCTATATAAATATTATAATAAAATATAATGTTTCAATAGAATAATATATGTTTTACAGAATATTATATTACTATAATAATATTATCAGTATTTTTGTCACATCATATTTGCATTACAATATTGGCAAGTTATTCAAGGTCAAAATAAAAACAAACGCAGACAACAGTAATTATTGGTATATACCAAATAGGTACCTATGTTATACCATGTATTGAAATATAAGAAGTATATGAATGGCAACTTCTATTTATTTTTGTTCCAGCCATAATCACAGGTTTTAATTGGATTTTTTTAGCTATGATTCATATTATATATTATTACATTCAAGTAATTATAAATACCCGACAAAATATCAAAATTATTGTAATAGGTGCTAAGTATGTATTTAGATTAAAAATATTATAATATACTTTTTTCCAATAAAATATTATTATTATGCAAACAATTAAAATTGTTTTTAATTTGTTTTGTTTACTTGTGTTGAAATAAAGATTTCTCAACGATTAATAATAATGATTAATAGCCATTATTCATTATTCATATCATTATAGTTTTCATAAAAATAATTAAATATTTAATTTGTTTTTTTTTTAACATTGAGAAATAATATTTTTATGTTGAAAATTTAATTTTACTGTTTTTGATCAACCTTGTCAGTTAAGAAAAACTCCCATTGTTTAATGTTATTTCCGAGATTTGTTTTAAAACAAAATTTAATTCTGTCCCAAATAAGATTTTTTTATATCTTTTGCTAATAATCTTCATTTTGTAATTTTATGGAGAATAAACTGTGTTCATACCGTAACGAATATATAAAGGTAACAGTATGTTGACCTATAATGTATTACTCAACAATAATCAGTGACAGAAAAGGATATCTACACAAAAATAAAAATAATATTTCCCCGATGTATCATGATAAATATGAAAATGTACAGTACAATAAATTGAATATAATAATCGGTAGTGCGATTTTTAATGTGAATATGCCAAGAAAAGCAATAAATTCGTGTACAAAAATATCCACTTAATATTATGTTGGGAAATAATTCGTATTCCCCTCTGTTTAAAAAATCTTTACGTGATACATAGATAAAATCCGTGTTGATACAGATTTTTTATGACTGATAAAATTTAGTTTTATTTTATGAATTTTTAATTAAAATATATTTAATACCATATTTTTTACAAATTATTGATATGCCAACATGAAGTAACATTAATAATGTTACTAAACAGATTACATTATACTATCGAGCCAAAATATTAATCATAAGTTATTAATAATTAAGCTAAACATTAATTATATTAGTATAAACTATAAACTATTTACAAATATTGATTATATGTAAATATATATATATATATAAAAAATAAGGACATAGTTAAACTTAATAAATAGAGTTAAGTCTTATCGAATCATATACTATAAGATAGTCTGATATGTTGTGTAATTAATCGGTAAATAGTATACCTACGTTTTTTTTTTTTTTTTGTAATAACTATTATTTTACAGACTATGACAGCTCAACAATTATATTACAGAACAAAATAAGTACATGCTAATTATTGTTATACATTTTTCATTAATTTATAACTTACAAACCATAATGAAAATATCTAGTAGGTATTACGTTTAATTAAGTTTTAAACAATTGCTATTATTTTTAGTATTAGTTTTATCAGCAAGTGGAATATCATTTGTGTAAATAATATTCTTACAAATTTTGTCATAATATTTTATAGATTTAAGTTCCAATAAGAATTGTAAAGCTAGTGTTACTATACTAACTATGAAGAGTAATTGTCAACGGGTTATTGATTAATTTAAGGTTAGAAACTAATTACCATACTGAAATATGATCGGACGAATAATCTTATAAGTCTGAAAAATAAAGATAAAAGGAATATTACACGAGTTAACTTTTAATAATGAAAAATTTAAAAATGTAATACGTTTTTTAATACGTGATGTATTTAATGTTTTGCACTTAATAATATTATATCTGTGAATATTATCATTTTTTTTTATACAAATACTTAAGCACGAGAACTCACAAAATTGAATATATCCCGAATTATAAACTGTTATTATCATTTTTAATTATTGTAGATGGGAATATGTATGCAAACTATTTAAAAAAGGGTAACTATAATAAATTGTTGGTAACATTTGTGCACATCATTATTGAGCAGTATTAATATTTAATTACACGTATTATTACTTTAATACTTGTAGTTTAATACCGTCCACGTAGTTATGTATTTTCAGTGTATAGAGTTGGTAGAAAATAAAAAATTTAACTGACATAAGATACGTTTAATAATTATGAAATAAAAATTTACATTTTGGTTCAAATTTTTGTTTTTAGCATTCATATAAGTTCTTTATAAATATTTAAGAATTTATTCTGCTTATTATATTTTTAGTATTTATCTTTATAATATTGTTTCGCTAATTGTCAGAATAAATCTATTTTATTTTGTTATTTTTCTGAAATGTAATTTTATTATTTTTATATTGACATTTTAACTTCTGCAGATAACAAAATCATTTGTCAGTCGATCATTTTTTGTATAAATTATTAATTTTATTTTAGCGTCATATTTATATTTTTTGAGTGCTACATAAATTCTATTCATACACAAGTTATTTCTGAGTATTTTTTTATCCAAAATTAATATACTGCAATTTATAGATTTTGATTCTTATTTCATTTTGAATGTACGTGATGTATGCAGAGTAAAAAGTAGGAAACATTCAGTACCTATATTGTTTAAGTGGCTAAATTAATCCACATAAAATGAAACGTATTTATACTATAATAATTTAAGTTTGAGAAATATAATTTTTTTAGTAACTTTTTAAATAATTACTTATTTTATCACTATTTTCCCGAGAAAATAGTCCTCTAGGTTTGGTCCCCCAACTTCACACCCATAATCGAAAGTGACTTCCAAACAATCGCAATCAAATTTCACCGGTCCTTAGTATATAAATAAAAATCATAAATAATAGTTATCGGTGCTATAACTATTTTGTTTTCTGGTTTGAATAAAAAAAATACAATTTATCTAAATAAAATTAGCCCATATTAACCTATTTTGTAGGTTGACCCCAAAAATATAATTAATCAAGTAATTGAATGGTCATTATAATTGTAACGACTTTAACACGGTTGATACTCTGACGTCAAGCGATACGCCGATTGATACAAAGATTGAAAAATTAAGAGATGCAGTAGACGATATTAATTATAATCATCTTAAAAATGTGTTCCTGATAAAAGTTTCGTAAAATTGGAATATATATCGCAGTCGCTTGTTTCATTAGCCATAATAGATATTTTCTTACTTTTTAAAGACAATAGGTTCTAATTTTCTTGTCTTATAATCTAATAAGAAATATCCTAACACCGAGATTCAGGTGTGCTGTGGTTGGTTGTCAATTGTTAACTATCGCATTTACCTGTCATGGTTAGATTTTTTTTTATAGTTTTAAGCGCTGGTACTAGGTTAACCTCACGTACGATGGTAATATATTTTTATTTATATTTCAGTTATCAGAGAACAGACGTATTATTACTGAAATTAAACTGCTACGAGAAGTATACCGGAGGAAATAGATAATGAAATATTGGCTAGTAGAATTAGAATGAAAGCAATGTAAAGTGAAATTTTGGCAAGTAGAAATAAAATGGAGGCGGGGAAGCTGAAATGTTAGCTACAATAAATAGATTGAAAACAATAGAAAGTGAAATTTTTATCAGGGCCTTGCACCCGATTTAAGCCCGGCAAAGCAATAAAAGAATTATCCTTTGTATTTCTTAGTAATTAGTTATGGACAACATATTTTGATGTTTTGGAGAATCTATTAAGAGAGTATTGGACCATATTCTGGAAATGTTTCGAGTCATATTTCCAGATTCTTCAAGACTATATATTGCATTATAAATTATAATTAGAGTATACCTAATCATTGAACAAGTCACTTTAATACATGTTTTATTAAATTTGATTCCAATAATAGATCATTGTATACAAAAAATGATTCTGAGAGATAAGGGTCTGTCAAAATATATAACATAGTAGGTACCTATTTTTAAATACATTCTTATGTAGCTTTTCTCAATATTTATTTTATTACTATTAATATGGTATAAGGTGATCATTTCAATTTTACTCTGTTAGTTTTCCATAATCAGTTATAAAAAGAAGTATTAGACATTTTTTATCATAACTTACACAATGTACCAATTATATTTACTTTCCTATCAAAATTTAAATACTTTTAATGCTATAAAAATACAGATGGACACAAAAATAACAACACATAATTATTATTATCATCATAGTAAAATCAATACTTTCGTCTTTCCACTCAGATTTAAAACTGATTTGGACAGAATATATTTCAAATGTTAGATAAAAATAATACAGAAATAATAATTAGTAAGCATGCTTAAAAATAACAATAATAAAATAATATAATAATAAAAATATATAAAATAAAATAATTATGAATATACCTAATATAATCATATGACAACAGGTGGCTCACTAATATAAAATATACATTAATATTACTAAATCATTATTTTTAAGGTAACCTAAGTACCTATAATAAACAAAAATTTTTTTTTCACATAATAATTAAAAATATATAAATATAATATTCATACTTAAAATTATAAATAATCACGAGCAGACTTAGTTTTAAGGAGTAGTGTCTAGGCAATTCATCATCAATGTCTAGCTAATATTGTACACATGTGTATAATAGTACCTAATACCTATTGCACAATAAATTATAAATTAATTAATTTAAATAAAAAGTGTGCTAATATAATATATTATATTAACTAATAACCTTTATGTTCAAGTTCATGTCATCAAAAAAAAAACAATTTTTAATATATTTTATTTTATTTTATTTACATACCTATCTACTATTAAAAAAATTTGAAATAATTATAAAATTACAAAGAATACGAAATCAAAAACAAAAAAAAAGAAAATTGTCAATAGCACTTACCTAATGTCAAAGCACTTTCCAACAGTAATGAAAATATTTGATGTACTTAATTTTGTTATATTTTGTATTTATTACTTACCTAGGTGCATTAAATTTTACATATTTAAATTATTTATAGATCTCAATAATGATTATAAAAAAAAAAAAAAAAAAAAAAAATAGTAAAATATAATTGTAATTAATTGTAATCGTATTATTGTACTTCGTGCGTTATAAAATAAAAAATAATATAGATTTGTTCTACATTTACGTAATCATAATACTTAAAAAGACAACAGTTTCACAACTTTAACACTAAATATACAAATAATTTAATGTTTACAATTTAAACATAGAATGTAATAAGTATAAATAATTATATAATATTTTACTTTTATTCATTAAATTCATAAACAGGTACAATTTTTTTCATTTCTCTTGAATTCAACAATACAAACACTATCGAATATAACATGTCCATCACCTAAAAATTAAAGACGATTAAAAATACAGATAAGTAAAAATAAAATAAATAATAATGCAATAATATTATATTATTCTGTATAAAATACTTATAAATAAAGTTTTTATACAATAATATCAATTAAACATCAATCGATATAAGTGGTTAAATTGGCAAAAATTTCTAGTTTTTATGATACACTCTGCTGTAACTTTCATAATTTGCCCGTGAGTTAAATTCATGTTCATAGCAAATAACCAAGTCTTTTTAAATTTTAAACCTATTTCAATGTAATTACTACTGTACAATACAAAATTCAACGCAGATTCTTATCAATAAAAATTGTCAACATTTCAATCAGATATTTTACAAAGGAAATAAGTAGATGATCTGATATCGTGTAATTTATTTTATTGTTTACCACCACGGTTTCTATATGATTGAATCCGTAACAATACAAGAATGGTTGAACATTTAATGAGAAAAAAACAAAGAATCCTTTTAAAACAGATCTGGAAAACTTATATTATGAAAAACTCATAAGATACGTCTAAGGTCTAAGTAAAAATGAAAAGCGGGTAAGTGGATATCGCTATACTGTACATTATAGGTGCCGTGTGGATCACTATTATATATTATAGAAGTGTTAAATTTGAATCCAATGGTAGCTATCATTATATACGAAAAACGATTCTGAACAGAGATGATTTGTCAACCTAGAATATAATTTCCCGTGATTGGTGGAAAAGGTGGCTTATGTTTTAATGGCCTGAATACACCAAAATTTAAGTTCTTTTATAGTTATTGTAAGTTAATCTTAACTTATGGAAAATCTACTTATACAAAATTTTTTATGAATTATATCTATAAAATAATTTGCAAATATTCATGATTTTGACAAATTTTTGTCAATATTTGAACTACAAATGCTAATAAAAAAAAACTGTGCCTATGTATTCTTATAATTATTGAATCACTATAAGACTAACTTATGAGAAACTTTGTATTACATTTTCAAGTATTTTGATTTAGCCAAAATGTTATCGACATTTGTATATAAAAAAAAACTAAGTTTAATTAAATATTTCAAATGTCTATAAATAGCATTAAAATAAGCGAAATATTTTCAAAATTAAATTATGTAAATAAAATGCAAATACTGGTGAAATGTGTATAAATTTAGTGTGCTTGTGTACGCATGTACGTGTAAAATCTATTTTTAAAAAATATCAAAATTTGTAATAGCAGTATTATAGGGGCTACATAACTATATATTTTATTTAACGTATTTTACTTGTGTGAAATGTTTTTAATACAATATTTTGCACTATCTTTATAATTGTTTAAGTATCTTATATATTTTTAATCAGTTTGTCATAACAATTTAATATATTGTTCTTGTCAATTTTAATGATAACAATTTTTTTCTGCACGAATTTGACATCATATTATTCGATGACACCAAAATATTAAATATTGAAAAAGTGTTGTCACTATTTTCGTATAAAAATGTATTATTTCAAATTTGCAAGCTTCTACACCTAAAATTAATAAATTTTTATGACAATAATAATGCACCATATTTATTACAGAGAAATAAAGATAATAATATCTAATACTTAAGGGATAGATGATTAAATTGTGGAATTTAAGTTTTCTTGCTTTTCAAACTATCCGTATCGTCCAAAGTCTATTCAAAAATTCAACCCTAAATATTAATAATAACAGTAATAACAATTTACCAGGCACGCACCCGTGGCATGCATGAAGGGGTCTCTGTGTGGTCGATGGTCGCGCAACTGGCCGACAAGGTGTGTGGAACGTGGCGTTGAACGTGATATACATAGTCAACACGTAGCTGCCGATCGTCAACCAACTGATCACAGTATTGACTATCTCATCGATTATCCCAGATGGTTCCAATTCCGTTGCAAAGGTAACCACTCTCATCGTTTTCGTTATTAAGACTATCAATTTTTACGACGGTTTCTACAAAGTATGAATTATAATATGACGTTTCGCATGTACTATAAACATTATGATATAACATAATATAATTATAAGTAGTATGGGGATACGAAATATTAAAATATAGATATAAAATAGGTACACGTTATGGGTGGTTTGGCGTGTAAGTCATTAACATAGGTAAGGCTCAAGAGGACTCGTGCAACACAATATTATTGTGACGGTCGCTCACTGAGAGACGAATAACGTTAAGATTTTTAACAGTGCATTTTATGTTTGTTTTAATGTAATAAACGTGTTTCCGACCATAACAGCTATATGTTATACTTTACATTGCGATCGTTTTATGTTCAACCTTTGAGGACTGATCCAGGCTAGAGTATCAGTATAATTTGAGTCGTTATAATGACATATTTTATGAAAGAGTCATGTGTATATGAAATATAACATATACCTATGTATAAACACTGCTGTAGAATATTGTGAAACTAAAAGGGTGTATATGTTACCATTTTATAGTACAAAAGTTAATATATACAGGGTGATTTTTTTATCAAACAACACTCATTATTTCAAAAAGTATTGACTTTTTTCAATTTTTTTTATTTTTCAAAATTTAAGATCCATACTGTTCTAGAATTGTAGAATTCTTCCTTATTTTGACTCTTATATTTATTAGGTAAACCCAAAGATGGGCAAGTTAATGAAAATAATTAACTGTGGCTAGTTAAGTTAATTCAATTAAATTGCCTTCAGTTACAGTTAAAAGTTAACAATAAAAAAAAATTATCTAGATAAGTTAAAAGTTAAGATAGAAAATAAAATTAACTTAACTCAGTTAATTTTTTTCATAATATTTATGTTATAAATTGCACTGGTATTTTGATTTGTACAAACATTTACAAAAAACGCTTAGTACTATGTAAACATAAAATTTAAAATTATTATTATAGTACATACTACATTGTTACTAGAAACTTATAGGCTACATCTAGATATAATATATATAAAAAAAATAAAATTAATTTAACTGTTAAATAATGATATATAACTATAAAAAGCTAAGTTAAAATAATATAAAATTTAACTGAATAAGTTAATAAGTTAAAAACCAAAATAACTAACTAGTTAAGTTGAAAAGTTAAAAAAAATTAACTTATTAACTTAACTTTAACTTTTTAACAAGTTAATGCCCACCATTGGGTAAACCACTATCAACTTTTGATTTTCAAACGACAACCTATACTTAAAATTTCATAAATTAATATGGTTATATTTTTATGAATTATCACATTCAAATTTTCATTTTTCGTTAATCCATTGATGAGATAGCTTCTCAAGGTTGGTTAGTTTTGGGAAGTGTTTATTGAGTGTAAAGGTGTTATAAACTTATAAACCGTCAGCAGAAAATAATTAATAATTAATAACATTAGTATAATTAATTATAATTATATGAAAATTGATAATAAGCTATATGGGGCGGGTAGTAACAGGTACAAATATTATCACCACTCTCCACTACACCATTGGGTCGTGTTATCGAATTCATTAAGTATTATTATAACTAGTGGATTTTACAAATAAAAATAACAGATATAACGGTACTAATTAGTATTGATGTATAACACCTTAAAACCTTCTAAACCAACCAACTTAAAGCAGCTATAACTCGCCGACGGATCAACGAAAGTTAAAAATTTTAACATAAGAATTCATGAAAAAAAATTGCTTTATTAATTTAAATAATATGTAATATAAAAGTTTTAAAGCATTTACATTATTTGATGTGCAAAAACATAAAATGTTATTGCTATGTTATTCATATAAGTATATATATATAGGAAGTCCACAATTCATTAAATATTTAATACATCATTAATTAAGTACTGATAATTCTTTTATGCTTTTATTATCAGAGCTGTGCCGTTAAGATTTAGCGCCTGGGGCAAAATTAAAAATATTAGCTCCCTTATATTCTAAAAAAGTATTTTTGGCGCCCCCTTTAAACAGTTTAAACCATGCGCCCGGGGCACATGCCCCCTAGGCCCCCCCCACGGCACGGCTCTGCTTTTCTGATTTATATATATATACATAATACATAATATTTAACATAACTAAATCATATAAATCCAAGTACAAAATAGATATAATGTTAACGTTTCTCAAAGCAACATTCACTTGAAATACTCACTAATTCATATCAAATCTACATCTATAATAGGTATTTTTATAATATATACCGACTCATATACATGAAAATTGTACTGTTAAGGGTACAAATTTCATCTAGAAACACGTTTATGCTACACAATACAATCCATGGTTGAAGATATGTATATTGTATACTATATTATAGGTTTAGCTACCGTCAACAAAAAAACAATAAAAATACATATACAATTTATGGAACCAAAAACAGTATTCTACATTGATATATAAATACTGAGGGTCGAACTAAACATCAGTGTTCAACGTAATAATATAATATAGGTACTTACACGAAATTTAGCGAAAAACTAAGCAAAAACAATAAAATCAATCGGCGTCCGCAATCCTAATCGCCTGTCATATTCACACGAACCGGATCTGTGAACAAATCGTATACGAATAGCTTTCAAAATTCCCGTACTACGCGAATACCAACAAATCGGTCGTGAAAGTGTGAAACAGACGTGCGAAAATTAAAACCCAAAGAAAAATTCCGGAGGACCGTCGTCGGCGATCGTAGGTACTCGTTACCACGATCGCGACCGCTACAAACACAAATAGCAAATACATCGTATACAAAAGACGCGAACTAAGCGGATATTAAAATCCTGTAAAAAGTGAAACGTTTTACAAAAAAGCACCTCATCAATGCGATGAAAACAATTCGTTTTGAAAAATTACGTTTTCAACGTCGGAAGAACTGTTTGTTTTGATAACGGCGCGCCGGCAGAGATAACGGCAATCGGTGGGCGGGGCGTAAACAATTTGATTTTTTCATTGGTAGGTAAGTAATTCACTATAGACTATATACCTAGTGGCACATGTCGTGAACTATGCCACGTGGATTAGTTTCTATTTTATTTTTATAACTAGGTGTGCCTCGATTCCGGGGCTTGTGGAAGCCACTTTCGGCGCCTTCGAGGGGATTGGTATGCCTCGATTTCTGGGCTTATATAAGGCGCCTTCGAGGGGGTCGGGTGAAAATTGTTTTACCGGGAATTCGGTCGGAAATGTTAATCGGGTGTCCAGAAAAGAAATCATACACTAAAAATGTAGGAAAAGTACTAAAGTCGAATAAATAAATACGAAAAATGGTAATTGAGTGTCTAACTATCAGTCATCACATCATGTGAATCTATATCTGACAGTGTTCACGCTCAGAAGCTGTTATCCATATTTAGTGTTGGTTATTATTATTATTTTGCTATTATCAAGTTAAATGTTATTTAGTATTTTTGTATGTTATATTTATTATTCTATTGCGCAATCATTTTCCAATGCCGCCAAATATACAATGATTGCTTTGTTTTATATAATTGTGTGTAGGGCACTGAACATCGTTCCTATGTTCATATTATTATTTTCTATTCGATATAGTCTGTTGTACCATTTTTCTTTTATTCACTTTTCTCGGTGCCTTTGACATGTTAAAACAGTTGGTTGCTCGGAGTCGGTTTTGTCAGTTTTGTCTGCGGCAATTTTTTATTTAATTTTTTGCACGTGTCGAAGGCAAATTTATTCGGTAAACTTTGTTATAACATCAATATTTTAGATCTGGTATGTATCGTTCGACCGCTTTCTGCTACTTTTATTAAATATTATCATATTTGCAGGAGGGTCAATTTTTTATTATATTATTTGTCATTGGCGAGTAGTTCTTGGTCTTGCTGCGTATGGTTATATTGTTATTGAAGATATCTTTGTAGTGTGTTTTACGGTGGTTAATGTGAGTATGCCAGATCAACCTGTTGTTTTTATTGTTAAAACATAATTTATTATACGGCACCATAAACATACCTAAGGTACGTGGTGCACCACATGGTTTTATTAATTTATTCATCTGCTATTATTATTATTCATTGTAATATTGTTATAAGGGCCGCCTGAGGCATAAATTATTATTAATTGTTTATTCTTATATGTGTTAAAAGACCATTTAAGGCATAGACTCGTTATTATTATACTTATTTGCCATATTTGATTGCCTCTTAATGTATATATATATATATTTGTTATTGTTATCAGCTCATTGTTTATGATTTTTTCTTTATATTTTAATCAGTATTATTTATTTGTCATTATTATATTGTTAAACAGGCTGATATTATATTGTTAACACCAGTGTGATTTTTGTATTACCTATTTAATTATACAGTCCACTTATTTAACTAATGCATTTAATTAATGTTATTAATGTTAATGTTTTAATGTCATTATTGAAGTTACCCTAAATCATATTAACATTATATAATTAGGCAACACTTTACCATTTGGTCCTTCGGGTTGCCGGATATTGAATTTTCTATTATAAGATATATTTAATTATTCTCTTTCGATAAAAAGATCACATTTGTTTATACCTTTAATTGATTTTGTTGTTAAATTATTATTATTTTTTTTATTGTGAGATAAGCACTTAGTGCATTCCTATAATTTGTATACAGCAATGGAGGCGACAACTGCAAAGAAGGTAAAACTGGCCAAGAAAAGGCAAAATCAAGTTAAGCATGAACTCTCTACAACAACACTTTTTGGCACTCAGTACGACACTACATCTGGTAACTTAAATGAAGTACGCATTCGGTTGGAAGCATTAAATACGTTATCTGAAAAATATGAAATGGCTCAAATTGAAATTGAAGAACTTGATGATTCGGTAGATGATGATCAACAATGTGATGAATATATAGATTTTAAGAATAAATTGTACCACGCTAAAGCAGTATTAATGCAGCTGTTAGGTGCTAACTCAAATAATACATCAAGTAGTCCTTCCTTTAGTGAGCTTACCAAATACAAGACTGAAAATACAATGAGGTTACCACCAGTAGAGATTCCAAAATTTGATTGTGATTGGCAATGCTGGACGTCATTCATTGATAGCTTTAATATTGTATTCCATAACCATGAGAGTCTTGCTCCTGTTCAGAAATTTCACTATCTTAAAGGTTATCTTGTGGGTCAAGCTAGTGATGTTATTCGGTCGATTCCCACCACAGGTGAAAATTATCTACAAGCATAAAATACATTAATGAACCGTGTTAATAAAAGTGTGATCATTCAATCTCACATCAAGTCACTACTTGATACACCAAAAGTCCTCATAGCATCAGCAACAAATTTAGAAAAGTTACAACATCATATCATGTCTAATGTTAATGCACTCAGAGCATTAAGACAACCCATAGAATCCTGGGACGCATGGTTGGTCACACTCATTTGCAGTCGCTTGAATGGTGCCACGGTGGGGGAGTGGCAACTCCAATCTAACAAAAAAGAATTACCATTGTTTTGTGAAGTTGAGGCGTTTTTACTTAATCGTATTGCAGCATATCAGGTAGAAGAAATGAATGTTGCATCCACCATAAAAAAGAAAGCTGCTGGAAGAGTGTATAATCATAAGTTGCAAGAAAAAAGGCCTTCCTTGTAGCACCAGCTCAAAAACCAAGTTATACAATTAAATGTACTTGTGCAATGAAGGCCACAGATTGTACCTGTGTAAAACTGTTGACAATTTGATAAGTTATCGGTTTGTGAACGCCGTGATGTTGTTATGAAAAATCATTTATGTTTCAAATGTCTAAACGGTAATCATTAAGCAAGGACTTGTAAATTTTCAAATTGTTTAAAGTGTGGAAAAAGGCATAACATTAAATTGCACTTGGAAGAGAGTGACGGATCCACTATGTCTGACAAAGATTATGCATCTGGTACAGCTGAGCATCCACTGTGTAACGGTGAAGGGTTAGCACAAGCAATGCACGTGTCCGGTGACTCGGTAATGTTAGCCACTGCTATTATACTTATTAATGATATAGAAGGTGTACCTAAGCGTTGCAGAGCACTGCTGGATTCAGGTTCACAGATCAACTTTATCACTGACGCTTGTGCTCAATCTCTTAAATTATCAAGAACTTACTGTCATCTACCAGTTGTTGGAATAAATTCAAAGCGTTCAATGGCTCAAAAATTGAAACCGGTTTTAATGTCTTCACGGTTTGAAAATTTTAGCACTTTAATAGATTTACATGTACTTCTGTCCATTTCAAATACACTACCGGCACAACCCGTAAAACTTGATTGTTTTTAAATTCCAGATATAGTGAAAAGTCAATTAGCAGATCCCAGTTGTGGAGATCCTGGAGACATACAATTATTACTTGGTGAAGAGGTGTTCTACACTCTATTTAGTGGTAAAAGGTTTGAAATTGAAAATAGTTTAATGTTTCATAATACTGTACTCAGATGGGTTCTTACCGGCAAGGTGTCCAATAATCAATTTAATCATATCAAAACATGCATGCATGCCTGATTCAATGCAGGAAGAGTGGAACCAGCCTTATCGTTATTTGTCTCAAAATCAAATAGTCGTCAAACTGATGAGCAGAAAGTGGAAAAACATTTCAATGATACTCATTACAGGGATGATTCTGGAAGATTTGTTGTCCGGCTTCCAATAAATACTGATGTCGGCACACTTGGTGATTCTAGTTATATGGCTCAACGTCGGTTTCTAAACTTGGAGAGGCGATTGTATATCTTAGTCCGTGGTCGTGATAGTCGAGTTATCGACGGTTTGGAGATTGGAGAAGTGTCCGTTTCGATAACGGCGGTCGGAGGGCGGGGCGAAAAAGAAATTTAATTTTTCTAATGGTAGTTCTCTATAGCTCTAGCGGACCGTGTCGCAAACTTTACCGTTTTATAATATAAGAAGAAGAAGATTAAGTTTTTCGTCGCCACTCTCCGCCTTATTGCTGGATCAGTGGACCACGATTTTTATAAACTTACTCATATCGTTACCACATGTGTTCTTTTTTTTAATGTGTTTTTTATCCTTCTGCTTTGTGATTTAACCATTGCGATAGGCCTACTGCGGTTTTTCATCATTACTTAAGACCACTGTCGTAGCCGTGTTAATTGGCTCCCCACTGAGGATTCAGTCCGGTTAACGAGTAAGAGCAATGGATGACCAAAGGTTAGCCAGCAAGTGGAAACAGCTAGCGCGGCTGATCACGGAGCTAGCGCTGGCCAACGGCGACCAGCACCGCGTCGACCGGGGAGTCTGCACAGGTACCCGAGACGTCAGATACAAACCTAGCGCCGGTAGTAAAGAAAATATCGAGGGGCCGGATTAACAAAAAAGAGAAGTTTAAAAAGATAAAAGAGAAGAGGAAGACCAAGAAGGCTTTGGTAAGCCACCAACGCTGGCTAGCCAAGCGCTTCGCTCTAACCTCGGACCCCAAAGCGAACAACCAGCCCCCGACAACTCAGACACCCATCGAAGCGATGGAGGCGGACCCGCCATCGATCGAGGACGCTACACCCAAGGAGTGGGCACCATCCACCAGCCAGGAGCAGCTGAGCCAGAATACGGACTCGGTGGAGATCAGGTCTGTCGCTTGAAGAACTTCTGGAGATTGTCATCGAAAAGCCGTTGTTCTTCACGCTTACTGGTCGTTGAGAGCACTAAAAGTGAATACGGATAATAAGGCAAGCCTATCTCAAGATCCAGCAAGAGATAGATCAAGCCAAAAACTATTATTATTTAAATATCTTTGTATCATGAGGTATATTATTAATTTATCGAAATAATTATTTATAAAAATCATTAATGAATAAAAAAAAAAAACAAGAAAAATGGTTCAATCAAAAATCGATTTTATGCAAAAAGAAATCCAGTCTTTTCATTATTTTTATATTTATTTTTTTTTTTCATCACTCAAAAGTTAAAACAATAACATTAAACCATTGATTTAAAGACAACCAAGTACACAACATAATCAAAAAATGTATTTAATTATTCAAATTATTTAAGTGTAAATAATTTCATATTTAAAATACTTAAGCTATCGTAGGTTCGGCTGACTATTTTAAGGGGTACTGTATAGGCAATTCTTTTTCAATATCTAGTTAATATTAGGTACGTACATATTATGTAATAAAAAATGTAAATGTATTTTATAAAATGTACGTATAAACTATACACATTATATGTATAATAAATGGGATACAATTAATAATGACCAAACTTTTTATTAAAACTCATATCATCAATGGATTTGATAAAAGATTGATTGTTAATGTGTTTATTAATTAAATGAAAAAGTCTTAACATATTATATTTTTTCAATTACTTTTGTTGAAAAAAAATAAAACGCTAAAAGATATATTAATGTTATAACTAAATATGAATCATTGAATCACCGATTATTTGAAATAGTATCACAAGCCTAACGATGTCAAAAAAAACCATCATACTTCATGACCTATATGAGCGGTTGCAGAAAAAAAGAAATAATCATTATAGTACTATGAATAAGATCACAAAAAATATAATATAATATAATATTACATATTTAGCTATATTGAATTGGATCATTCACAAAAAAATGGTTTAGCATTAATTTGCTTTGATGTACAACTATTGTTCGTTTTTTCTAGGAAAATATTTTTTTCAATGACGATACACACTTCTATTCAACGTATAATAAATACTATTCATAATAAAATAAATGCGTTACATAATTTTATTATATAATGAAAATAATATTACTTTTATTGTAATGAACTAAACACAGATAATCAAATAAATTGTGTAGGAACTGATATCGATATGATATTCGATATAAATATAGTCAACAAACGAAATAAATGGACCAATTTGACGAAGCTATACCGGCAACGCATGGCAATAATTCGAGTAACTCGATGGGTTAACTATAATAATAATTTATGAATTTATGATATATTTCAACTACTTAACTCTGAAAAACAATTGTCGATTGATTAGAACCCATCAATCTATTGCCTGTTCCTTTGCTTTAGTAAACTACAATAGATTTAAAAATATTATTTATAGTGATTACTATAGCTTCTATCCCATGATTTTATCCCAAATGACTCCTCTAGGTACATATACATTTAACTAACTAGTATTCGTGTGCAATTTCAACTATACAATATACCTATTACACTCACATTATTATGTTTTGATATCTTGTATGTGGTTATTGGTTAATTAGTTGGTTGTAACAGTGCAATATATTATCACTTTATATGATATGAATATCTAAAACAGTTATCAATAAATTGTATACATAAATAGAATAATACATTTATTTGAAGTTGGATTGCTGTTTCACGCACACATCAGTTTCTAACACTATACATTTTTAATTTCCCTTTAATTTTTTAATTATTCTAATTATTTTTCTCGTAAAACCGGTAACATTATAGAAAAATTTAATGAAATGTTTAATAATCTTAAGTCGATCATAATAGCGTGTATATCAATATGTCCTCTTTCTCTTTCTATGTCCATCTAAATTAAATAGAATAAAACATTAAAACACCCTCTAATTGTCCTGGACACAGTTATAATGTGAATAAATCATAAAAAAATATCAGTCAAGATATTATGATTTGTACCGAAAACATAAGTATTAAAATATATTAAATTATGAATACGTCAGACACGAACCCATGTTGTGCGGTGTCGGCGGTGACTGGTCGCGAGGGTCGATGGTCGCACAACTGGCCGACAACTTGCGGAAGAACTGAGCGTTATACCTGAAACACTTTATAGTCGACAAATAGCTGTCGAACAGCGACCAACTAAATAATAAAATTAACAAAGCTCGCTATTATTTCGACGGCATAGATGATTGGCCATACGGCCACGCCGTTTTACCCGATTACCGACACCACGGTAACCACATGTTGTAGACGGTAACCCGGTAACGGTATACGGTAACGTCCGTGTTGATCACCGTTAGGTAGCGACGCCGACCAACTGCGTGTTCTGCACAACGAACGACACACACATAAACTCCATGAACGCTTTTCCATAGTACCGGTTGCCCCTCGCTGGTGGGATTAAGAATTTGATGCAAACCGATCGCTTTGAAAGCTTTCATTGTCCACGACGGTTGGGTCCCCCGAAGCCGTAATTATTGTTATTGATAAGTTTCTACAACAGTCGTTAATATGAACGTATATTGTTGTTATAATAAAATTTTATTTTTAAAACTAGCCGAAGGGTTGGAAAAAAAACAAATTTTTCGTCCAGCAGTTGGGAGGAGAGTGTGCGAAAATTCACCGAAATGCAGCTAAAGCTTACCATCTAAATCACATCATTAAACACAAACGCATCGACATTTTTTATCTATTACCTATATAAAATATAAGCTATTATAGTTGTAGTTGGTGCGTTACTTCCGGTCTCTGCGGGGGCTCGTTTGAGAACATATTATTAGCGTACAACGAGATGTGGAAGTATTTTCACTACACTGCAGCACTGTAGATGATGTGTTTTTAAAATATTCGTCATCTAGATATTCATGAGATATCTAAATCTAATGATAATGCATAGACATGGCTATCAACATCGTAATTAGTAAAAATATCAGAAAATAGTATTATGTCCGTGAAAATCTGTATATTGTTATTAAAAATAATAATAATTTTGACTTGCTTATATTAAAGTTACTATAATTTCTAAGAAATTCCCATGGTTTATTTTAGATTCAATGTGCGAACGCATGCAACATGTCCGGTAGTGAAGTTTAATAAATATTTTTATAATTTTAGTATTGTTGTATATTAATATTTAAAGTTCTCTTCGGAGTGAACAGTGTGATGGCGAATAGTCTGGCAGTGAAAGGTTCGTGACAAATCGTCCTATACCTATTAATAATAAATAATACAATAAACCTTAAAATTCTGATATTGGTGACTTTCACCCTACAGTTGCACCTTGCATGAGAATAAGCACTAAATACTAATATTATTGTACCAAGTATAAACTTGTATTAATAATAATAAATTATTCATTATATCATTTGCTTTGTAAATATAAAAAAATATATTTTTTATTGGGTACCTACCAAGAAAAAATACTTACATTATATAATGTACATTGTTTTAGTCTTTAATATTCTTTGTTGTGTTTTCAACAAACAACATTCTATTTTTATGACTCTAAGAGAAATGCTAAGGAAATATTATATATACATATATATATAATATATGTATATTATTATATAGAAATCGTTTCTACTTTACAAAGATAATTATAACACTTTAATTATGTATAAGGAGTTTAGATTATTATTTAAATACTTAATAACAGTCTTAAAGTTATTTATTTTGCAATGGCGTGTTTACATATTTAAACACCTAGCCAAAGTTCATTTAAAGGGTATATATTATATACTATGACTTCTAAATATATGACAATTTATTTGAATGACTGACCTTTGTTATAATTATGTATGTTACCTACTAATTTTATCGTAATAATAACTACTTATTATTAATAACTATAGTTAGCCATCAATATTATTAAGAACGGGTTGTGAATACTCCACTGCCCTGTAGGTTATTAGGTCGGGAACTTAATTTAATTTCCATACATATAATTTGACATTCATGCACCACGTTTTATTTAAAGTGAGATAATAATATTAATGTAATATGTTATGTATATTATATGTACTTTCCAATTAAATATGATACTACAGTATTGCTATAAACAATAAAGTATTAACATAAATAGTTTGAAAGCTAATACATTATAGCATACGTTTAGGTTTTAGGTGTAGCTAAGGCATTTATAAAATTGGTTGTAACTTGTAACACCATCGCACTAAGTTTAGAGGTTGGTACTTAAACAGTAGTAACAGTTAGAATTCGCATATCTTTAAAAAAACAGTGTAAAATTTTATAAATAAGTAACATAATTATAATATTATATTGAAACAAACATCAAGTATTCATATATTGCCAATGTACATTGTACAATAAACAACTGGTTGGAAATCATTTGATGGTGAGAACCATCCAGTAGCGACACCAAGGCCAGACTGTGTCCCGCCTTGAAAACATCTGACACACCCGTTGGCCTACCTTGAAATTTTGGTTTAACAATAATTAACTTAATAGTTTAAATTCAAATGTTCTCGTATTTTTACATAAATAACTTTAAAAACATACTTATATATACTGAAGTCTTGATTTCTTTAATCATACGCACACATCTTTAACCCTGTAGGTTAGGTTGTTTACCTTTTATATTTTATGCCATTTACGGAAAAGGTTTAAACAGGAATATTATGATATAAATATATTTGATATAATTGCTAACAATTTTGAAGTTTTAAAATAGACGTGATAACTGTATAGATGTAGACATTTGACGTGTAGCGGAGAGTGACTAGTAATATCATTAACTTTTAAAAAAGTAAATTTTAATAGCAATATATACAAAAACAATTGTAAATTGTAAAAGTAACTGATAATTAAACAAATATTGATTTTAAATATCATTTTTCAATAGTTCAGCATAATATAGGAAAAACGACAAAATATTTCTAAATAAAAAATATATTTATGTACCTATTTCTGAAACATTTTATTGTTGAAAAAAATAAAACGCTTACCAGTGAAGTAAGAAATATTAATGTTATTACTGAATATGAACCACCGATTATTTTTAATAGTTATCGCAGTCTTAATAACGTCAATCTTCATACATCCAGTGATGGATTTAGGGGGGGGGGGTGCTTGAGAGCTGAAGCACCCACCGTTCCGCGTATTTTTATTAAAAATCACTAATAATTCGCCAAGTGTTGAATTGTTGATACGGGCTACAAGACGCACGCTGCGCACCGTGGAGTAGCAAACACCGATCGTCGACCACGCACAAATTATAGGTATATAATAAGTACCTACCTAATTTAGGACTATGTTTATTAACAAAATAGCACCCACCATAAAAATATCCTAGATCCACCACTACATACATCCTATAGGAAGTTAAAAAAAAGATATTAATTATGGTACTTATCATAGATGTAATAACTACACAAAATATAATATTATATATATTATATTATTGGCTACATTGAAGTTGAACATAAAAAGATGACTTAGCATTCATCTACTTTGACGTTAACTTATTGTTCGTTTTTCTTATGAAACTGTATTTCATCAATCAAGATAAACACTTCACCAATTATATATAATATAATAGGTAACATCCATAGTAATATTTAAAAAATGTATTGATATAATTTTGTTATGTAAATAAAATAATATCACTTTTCTTGTGATAAACTCGAAAAGAAATAGAATTAATTCTATAGGATTCAATAATGACATATATTGATATTCGATACTTATTCAATACTCAACAGATGAAATAGGTGAGCCAATTTGACAAGGATACATCGTTAACGCGTAATTATAATTCGAGGTACTGGATAGGTCAACTAAAATTTTAATTTGTGAAATTTATGACATATTTTGACTTAACTCTGATAAATAATTGACTAGAATCTATCAATACATCTACTGCTCTTTCACTTCAGTATACCATAACTGAATTAAAAATCTTATTTACAATGTTTATTGTTAGTATAGTTGCTACCCAGTGATTATCACCTAGGTAGGTACATATATATTTAACTATTTTAACTAACTACTTCTATTTAATTGTGCAACATTTTAATTTTACAATATGTTTTTATAATCACTTTAAATTATTTTTGATCATTTTGTATGTAATTAATTAGTTCATTTTAACAATTTAATATATCATCATTTTGTATGATATATTGATATGAACATCTAGAACATTGATCAATAAATTAAATACCTACTCTACAAAAATAGAATAATAGATTTGCTCAGCAGTTGGATTAGGTATAACTGGGCCGGAATTTTATAGATAAAATTTTACGAATTTTTTTTTTTGATACAATACAGTTTTCTAGGTTAGTTACAAAATATTATAAATTGGATTCAAATGTATACGAATGAGGTTAATTAATTTCAAATTGTTTAAAATTGAGCTGATATTAATGATACTGGTAGTTGAAAATAACTAAAAAATAATATATTGCAGTTGTACACGCACAAAAGAGGTCGTTTTTGTACCCGAAAGACTCATTCGGATTATCCGAGACTGCATTTCGCCTCTAAAGTTAACGGTAGGCAATTGTACAAGCACCCCCGACTGCTGGGATAAGCAACATTTTAGAACAGTAGTAAGTTCTCAATCGGGGTGACATGTCACCCAAGGATGACATGGTCCTAGCTTAGGGGTGACACGAAATATCAACGAGAAAAGAAAAATAAATACATTTTTGCGAAAAAAATCATGTTATTATATTCATATTAATATCAACGTTTTGAACATTTCTTTCTGTGCACTGTATTTTTTTTTCCTATAATAGAATAATTTTTAAATATACAGCTAAGATTGTTTATTAATTTTGAAGTTAGGGTGCCACGCAGTGTTTGATTCTAGTGGTTAAAGGTGACATGAATCAAAAAAGGTTGAGAATTACTGTTTTAGAAGCAGGACGAAGACGCAACAGCATGGGAATTAAAGTACAGAATGAGGTGACGAATGATACAATTTATGTAATGAAAACGGAAGATAATGCAAGTACAATAATATTAATATTAAAACTAACTTAATCTACTTAAATCTATGGCATATGAATCGGCGTCTTCAATCACCAAACTCTCGGTGACCAGGGCGGCCCCTCTTACACCCCCTTAGGATGCTGGTAGACTTCTATGGATTGCTTGACAAAAGTTCAGAAAGCAGGTGCAGATTCAATATTTTAATGGTTGGTGTTAAAGAGTTAAAACCGCAACATTCGCAACACATTTTGAGTATGACTTAAACAAATAGGTAAATATTTTTTTTCATAATAGTAAACGGAAGTGTATAGTACTAACGACAAACGACTTGGAACATTATAAAAACTATGAGCGCCTTTAGTCCGGAACTATATACGGTGTATTCCGCGCTCGCTTCCTCGGCTTTTTTTTTGTATAAGACTTATCCAACGAGCATATTCAGTCACGTAGGTATACCTGTATAATGTTTTTAAATAAGCGGTAAAGCTCATTAAACGCAGCGTTTTCTGTCACCAGTTTAGTCTATACTAATTAAAAACAATGTAAAATTAGGATAATGCGCAGTTGTATTATGTCGGCGTTCATTCACTAACATACAAGTCCACCGGCGTTTTCCACCAAGGGTGAAAATGTGACGTTATACATCCGTCGTGTATACCTATTCTGATATAAAACAATGAATAATGAATTCGACGGAAAACGCCTTTTATAACAAAAAGAAAAAAACCTTATCTAATAATTAATAATGCCATATGACTACACAATGTAACGCAAAATACAACAAGTGCATAGTAAAACATAAGATGATAATTAACAAATATCCTAAAGACAATATAATATAAATATGAAAAAAATCAAAATAATAATAATAAGTTAGGAGATCGAGGTAGAGTGTACATAATATGAATATAAGACCACAGGAATCGTCGTGGTTTATTAACACCTCGTAACGATAATAATTAATAGTACTTATAGTTGTACTAATTAATAATATATAATATAAGTACTGAGAAGTTTTTCGGAGGCAACAACGGTGAATTGGCTACAATTTGAATACAAGTGATTAACCTGCAGGCTGAAGTTAAATAAATCAAGCTGATATAGATGTTTAAATTTTGAACAAGAATATATTTTTCAATAATTTTCAAACAGTTTTTATTCCTCAAAAGTCTATTCATACCTCACCATTTCTAAATAATTATAACAATAAATAATTCACCAAGTACGTACTCGAGGCGTGCAGCGACGGTGATCGAAATGGATCGCGGTGTCCGATGGTCACACAATTGACCAACGAGATGTGAAATAAATTGGACGTTTGACGTGAAACATAATATTTTAGTCACGTAGTTGTCAACAGCAACCAACTACTAAATTTAACGAAGCACGCAATCACTTCGACGGCGTAGACGAGCGCCCAGACAGTCGACGTGTTGTACCCGGTACCGGCACCGGTAACCAAATGTCATAGACGGTAGCCCGGTAACGGGAGACGGTATACCGTCCGCTGGTCACGAGACCGACTGGCCGTCTAGTAAACATAACTATACATTTATAACTTACATAAATAGGTTTTTGGGTACACACAAATCCCAATCTGTCGAAAAAAGAAGACGATTGTCTCTCTTGGTTTATTATAGGTTTGACGCCACTGTATAAATATAATATATATGGTTGTTTTAAATTAATGAATGTAAAAAAGTAAAAAACTTATTTTAAACTATTTATGACCATTGACCAAATAAAAGTATCTCGCATATAAGTATTAGCAAGCATAAACTTATTACATTTATAATAGGATCATAAATAAGGAAATCAATATCTAAAGAGGCGTTTTTAGTATAATATTTTAACAGTCAGTTAAGCGTATCTAAAATACTTCAGAAAGTCGATCGTTACACCACTCAGAGCGCTGTGATCGGTGGTAATACCAATTGTATATTTTTAGAAATGTGTAAATTCTTATATTTTATAATTATTAATTATTATCAACATTTTATTAAATTAATTTAATTATATATTGATACAAACATCAATTTTTCATTTCGGCCAAATCAAGGTAGTAACATTAAACCATTAAATAAAGGCTACTCAAGTATAATAAACAAATACATCTTTTATATAACATAATTGTAAAATACATTTACTAAGTAATTGTCATTACGTGTTACGTATAAATGCATTCATACTCAAAAATCTTAAATATAATCTAATGTAGGTATACAATAACTGAAATTAATAATTTAATTTAAATAATCATGTAATATTTTACTAGCTTTTTAAAATTTATATTTGAATTAATAAACAGGTACAATTCATTTCCCGGCTCTAGAATTTAATAGTACAGATACAATAGAATATGACATGTTCATCACCTGAAAATTAACAGTTGACAGTTTAATATTGCATTTTTAACAAGTTTATTCTAATAAAAAGTGGTTAAGTGGGTACCGTTCTGGAGTACATTAGTTGCCGCGTGGATCACTACCTATTATATATTATAACCTATAGGAGTGTTAAATTTGAATCCAATGATAGGTATCATTGTATAGTGTATACGAAAAACGATTCTGAACGGAGATGATTCGTCAGCCTAGAATATAATTTCCCGAAGTTGGTGAAAAAAGTAGTTAATGTTTTAATGGCCTGAATACACCAAATTTAAGTTCTTTTATAATTATTGTAAACTAAACTTATGGAAAATCTGACATTAAATTTTCAACTCTTAGCTACTTATACAAAACATTTTATAAATTATACCTGCAAAATAGTTTGCAAATATTCATGATTTTCACGAATATTTGTTGACCTAGCCAAAAAATTTTTATAGATATTTATAAATAAAAAACGAATATTTAAAATGCCTATAAATAGCATTAAAATAAGCGAAATATTTTGAAAATAAAATTATGTAAAAAAAAAAAAAATGACAATCTAAATAACTGGTGAAATTTTTAAATATCTTACTTTTTGAATTATAACAAATATTTAAAATCATTTGAAGATAGACAGTTATCGTTATCCAATTTGGTAAAAATTTAAAATTCAAACGCACTTAAAATTTTTCCTTAATCGGTTACAAAATGACTTGCAAATTTTAGCGATTTTGATATATTTCGTAAACACTTTAACTATAACCGCTTATAAAAAAAATTGTGTCTAACGATTTTTGATTTTTTTTTTAAACTACAATAAGAACAACTAATAAGGAACCTTTTATTAAATGTTCATGTTTTTTTGGCCAGCCAACATTTTTTTATTAACATTTTAAAAAAAAAAGTTTCAGAAAAACGAAAATTTCAGTGGTCTATAAATAGCTCAAAAAGTCAAAATATTTTGAACATTTTACTGTGATTAGTTTTTGAGTTGCAACCATATAAAAACATTAATTTGTTTTTAAACTGGTTTTACATAAAAATTCACGTTTTTTCGTCACTTTTTTTTTTGTTTTTCTCTATTTTTTTGAAAACTGTTTGAAAATTCTATCTTTTGACCTCTATAATGTATCTTAACTTTGCCATCGAAAGCCTCCCCTTAAACTGAAAATTGAAGCATTATTTTGACAATTTATGCTGTATACAGACACAAAAAAAACCACACACACACATCATTTTAAAATCAATACATTCATCACTTCGTTCAGAATCTAAAATATCAGTTGTATTTTCTACGCTTACATTAAAGGTTAAGTAAAAATAAAATAAATAATAACGCAAAAATACACTATATTGTTTAAAATACTTTAAAACAGTGAACTACTATAATATTATCAGCTAAGTAATATAAGTAAGTACATACCTTTGCAAACATTTCTAGATTTATGATAGACTTTGGTGTCACTTTCATTACTCGCCTGTGAGCCGAATTCATGTTCATGGCCAATAATAGAGTCTTTTTAAATTTTAAATCCATTGCAGTCCAATTACTACTGTACAATCCGAAATTCACCGCAGTTTTCTACAAATAAAAATCATCATATTTTAATTAAATATCTTACAAATAAAATAAGTAGATGATCTCATATCATATCATGTTGTTTGTTTTTTGTTTACCTCAGTTTCTATAAGATTGAATACATAACAGTATAAGTATAATTGAAAAGTTACTGCCAAAAAACCAAAAAATGCTTTTAAAACAGGTGTGGATATAATTGAAAAACCCATAAGATACGTCTTAATAAAAATAAAAATAAATAAACATTTAAAAATGTAATTATGTATGTATGAACAATTTTTCTTGTTAAAAATAAAACGCTTACCAGTGAAGTGAGAAATATTAAGGTTATTACTGCATATGAACCACCAATTATTTGTAACAGTATCACAGGCTTAATGACTTCAAAAAAATCATCATATTTCCTAGATGTTTGGTTGAGGTATAAAAATAATTAATCACAGTTATAAATGTTTGCGATAAGAATAAGAAATTCGTCAAATTGCATTTAAAAACCAACATTGTATTATAGTAAAGTATATTTTTAGACCATACTAAAAAAATTTTATGTGCGCTCGTGTAAAACGTTGATGAAACAATATTTTGTACTCACTTAATTATTCTTTGATTATCTTGTATGTGGTTGACCAGTTCATCATAAAAATTCAATGTATTATTGTTATTAGTTTTTATGATATTATCATCTAAAATATTAAATAAATCCATAAACTACGTTTAGATCAATAATTTGTTTAGCTGTTAGATTGCCAGTTCACTTATACTTAAACCTATGACACAATATATTTTCCAACTAACACTAACCTTTTTTTAGTAGTACCTATTGTAAATTGTTTTGAAAAAATTAAGAATATATAATCGAATAATTCTTGTATTATCATCTGTAATATGTAGAAAATCTGGCAATTTTTCTGCACGAATTTGACAACATATTATTATTTAATAAAACTACAGTTCTGTACATGATAGTTTAAAGTTGATAGATACAGTTTTTAAAATATTAAATAATAACAAAAAAACCAGATAAGAAATATTTTAGTTTTTAATCACGGCCCAATTACCTATTGGGAGATTAGAAATATAAGTTTATTTTTATTTATGTTTCCGATAAATTATTTTCCAATTATGATTACATAAATATTTATAAATATTTTGTTTTTGTAAATATTTAAAATGTATCACTATTTTTAATTTTTATATGAGTGTTTAAATTCAAATTTTCAAATTTCTACACTTTGAGTTAGTATACACAATCAATTATGACAATAATAATACTCCATATTGTACTCGAAAAATTATAAATATTTCAGGATGGTTTAAACATAAATTTGATCTGTGTCTTGTACAAACCTTTTTTCCAATTCAAAAAATCTAAAAATTAAAATAAATTAAGTTTCAACTTACAAATTAATAAATGATGGTGGGCTAATATACCGACTTCTCCAATGGATGATAATTAAATACAAATTAACAACGATATTGTAAAAACATTAAAAACAAAAAAACCCACAGTAGTTTTACGATCGAATCAATTTTTGGAATCACATTTAATTTTTTAATTTAAGAAGTCTGTATTTTTCGAAATCTTGTTCAGACATCCATCGTTAGTTAATATTAATAACAGTTACAATTCACCAAGTACCTGTAGTAGTGTAGTACGTACCCGAGACGTGTGGCGTCTGTGATCGTAAGGCATCTGGGTGTCCGATTGTCGCGTAACTGGCCGACAAGGTACTGAAATGAGCTTTGAACGTGAAGCACATGGTAAACACGTAGCTGTCGAACAGCAACCAACTAATAACGTTAAAAAAACACACGATCACTTCAACGGCGTAGAGAACCGCCCAGACGGCCGTCGTGTTGTATACTGTAACCGGCACCGGTAACCACACATTGTAGATGGTAACCCGGTAACGGGAGACGGTACCGTCCGCATTGGTCACCGGCAGGAACTCGCCGATCGCCGACAGCGGGTTTATTGCCCACATGAAGCACGTGACGTAGCTGAGCACGGTAAAAGTGCGGACTATCGTGGACAACGCGGCTCGGGCCCGACGCACCGTACGCTGGTCACGGGACCCGCAGGACGTAAACTCGTACTGGGCCGCTTCCAGGCCGTCGCGCAGCCTGTCCACGTTTGTCACTAATACGTATGCCTTGGACATGCTTAGAAAGCTGTTGGATACCACCGTGGTCGTGAACACGAACCGCTGTAGGTCGTTGACCGCGAAGTAAAGGCCGACCAACTGCATGCTCTGCACGACTAACGATATCCACATGATCGCCAAGAGCGCTATCCTGTAGTACTTGTTGCCACCGTGGGTGGGATTGAGTATTTGATGCAAGCTGATCGCTTTGAACAGCCTATTGTCTACGATGGTTAATTCTTCTGATGATGATGCCGTAGCCATAATTGCAGATTGAAGTTTCGAAAACGATTTCTGAGAATATGTAGGTATATTAATTTATGCTGTGCAATATATTATTTCTTCCAGTCTGCACTGAAAGTTAGAAAGGGTACCGGTATATTCGTGTCTGTGGCGTGTAAAAATTGAACTCTACAACCGCCACAAAATTCAATCATGCGATGAAATTCTATGTATTTACACTATATATGGTTTTATTATTCATTCTATATTATTGTTGTGTAAGGCATACAAATAACTTACCAATAATAGTACAATTTACTAAAATATAAAACTCGTTTTACTCTTTTTTCTTACAGTTTTTAATTGTCTACTAATAAAACCTATGGTCTAAATTATATTGAAATAATAATAGCGATAATAATTAACGTTACATTTTTTTTTTTTTTTTTAATTGATATTCTAATAAATATCATATTATTGACAATTAAACGTTAAGCTCTCTTGGGAAATATTTTAAAATTTTAAAACTGAAAAAATATTAATAACCTTGTTGTGCATAAAATCTGAAATTTAAACATGTCTAATTTATAACCAATTCAATTAATATAATAAATTGATTTTAATTTTATTTTGCGACTTTTAAAACCTTTTACCCAGAATTCGTGTTATTAAAATGTTTGCTTTTATAAAGTAAAAAACAAACTAATATATTCGTGTTAAAAATAATTTAAAATGTTCAAATTTCATGTTTTATAATGTACGATATATTTTCTACTTCTTTTTGGACTTTTTAATTATTTGACCTTTTGGGTATGAGCTCAAGTACAATTTAAGTACACTTAAGACAAGTATTCACAACATTATTGTTATTACAGAAAACTATAATTGTGATTCTTTTACTAAAGAACGCACTCATTATTTAAAATCAATTACCGTTTTTAATATTTTTCCTGCATAATTTCCAGTGAAATTGAGACTTTATTTTTCATCGTATTACTTATTACATTTTATATTTTTACTTTTTTAAAGAACAACATAGATTAGTTAGATTCTGAGCAGATTGATAAATTGTATTGATTTTACAAAGAGGTGTATGTTTTTTTATGTGTTTGTGTACGCGATATGTAGTTGATGCTTAGATTTTTTAGGTGATTTGGGATAAAAAAAAAGAATTAGTTTATTCTTTAAAGATATTAAAATTAAAAATTGCTATTACTTTTTTATGATCGAGAAAAATTAAGGATAACATGCATTTTTACGCAAAACCAGCTTTTGACTAAATTGATTTATTTAGTTTTTTATAATTCAAAAACAAAATAACCACAAGAATTTGAAATTTTCATCAATTGGCAATTACTTTGAATTGTTTGAGCTTTTTATAGGCAATTGAAATTCTTTTATTTATTTTTTATATGCATTTTGATAAAAATATTTGAACGAGTAAAAATGCCTGAAATATAACACAAGATGTCTAATAATTAATAATTAATTTTCTATACAACTTTATAAAAAATGTCAAAAATGTATAGCCACAATAAAACTTATTTTAATGTTTAAATTTAGAAATGTTTCAACATTTTTATAATATATAATGTATATTATTTATATATTTTAAGAGATATCAATTATATTAATTAATACAGAATTTTAAATTCTAATATTGATATTTTTTGCGAGAAGATAACCCAAACGTAAAAACCAAATACTATACATATTATTATTATAATATATTATATTATTATTGTACTGAGTAAACTTACTCATAATTTTTTAGTTCTATCGCCTGATGAAATCCCTCCGCATATCGTTCATTATTGTTAAAATGTTTATATTATAATACATTTTATATCCTTATCTGGCTATATATACTCGTATAAGCATAGATATTTATTTTACAAATGAAAAAAAATAAAGTAAAATTATTTTTAACTCATAATTATATTGTTTGCATAGTACATATAAAAACTATTGTATTATAATGTATAGAGACAAAAAAAACTTACTTTTTATCGTGTATTTTGTATTTTGTTTCAGTATAGTCTTTAACACACAACAATCTGCTTTTAAGACTATATGAGAAATGATATTGAAGTATATTGAAATAGTCTCTACTCCATCTATGAAACAATAATTTAAGTATATATTAAGAGTTCTAATTATTATTTAAAATCCCTAATTCCAGCTCAAGAGTTATTGATCTTACGATGGTGTATTTACTTATTTAGTATCGCCGAAGTCCGTGTATAAGGTATACAATATGCAAACGGTGGCTTTGGAACACATGCAATGTTATTCTAAGGGCTCGACTTTATTATAGTTATAATACGACTGAAATTATCATCATTATTACTTATTATTAATTAAATATAATTAGACATCAATATTGGTCATGTTTGGTGAGTAAATAGTTACTGATTAGGGTAGTTATTAAGTCAGAGACTATCTAATTTCCATACGTTTAATTTGACTTATAAGCGTCACAGTTTATTTACAATGAAATAATATTAATAAGTTTTATATATACCTACGATTTTCAGTTAAACATAATACCACAGTATCTCGTAAAACACGCGATTGTCCTTTCTGAACGATTATTGAAGAATTTAACAAATACCTATAATATTACATATACAATTTTTAATCCATATAACATAACTGCTCAATGTTTAAGTCCATAGCATTCATTACAGTAAATATTATTTTATTTTCAATTAATCGAACGACAAAATTGTTTAAAAAGTATATTATATAATAATATAATGATATTATATACACGAATAAGGGAAAATACAGTTTTCAGTATGATATATTTTAAAGAGGTGTAAGCGTGTAGCCTTATATACTATAGTAGTTAACCACTAAGAAATGTCAAAAGTTGATTGTAAGCCCTCTCAATGTATTGAGATCAATCATAACACCACTTAAAACAACACTCTTTAAAAACAGTGTAAAATCTAATTTTTCAAATTATTATCAGAAGTCTAATTAATAAATATAATTGTACATTTAAATAAACAATAATTGCTTAACTTTTTGCTCTGTATAATAAATTAATGGTTGGCACGCAACATGAATTATTAGAGAAAATCATCCATTCAAATATAATCATCTGGAAGATTTTTCAAAATTGTAATTTTTTGGTTCAATTATATTATAGCCTTTTATAATTGGTATAATTATATTTTTTACAAGCAAAGATTTGAGATTTAAAAGAATCAACAAAGTTTATAAGTTTTAGTCAACTATAAGTACTATAATACTTAATTTATAATATGTTGTAGGGTTCAAAAAATTGTATGCACTTTATTACAATCATTGTTAAGTAGTAATTTATTAATATAATTAATATATTTATTTAATCATATGCTTTTTACCATATTTTATGATAATTTTTTTTTTATGTTTACCAAATTAGTATATTTTATACATAATGAGGTGAGGTAATTCCCAATTGTTTTAAATATTTTCTAGATAGGTATATATTGACAAAACGTCTTTTATGGTTAAATGGGTTTCATTTAAAATTTTAAATAATATAAAAATGTAATTTATGATCTCAATTTAACATATATTTACACTAACGTTGGTCAAGCAAGAAAAAATTCTAAATAACATAATTATTAAAAATTAAAATTATGTATATTCTACTGAACTTTAAAAAAGGAACAATGTTTTGTTTTGTCATGGACTATTAATTTTTTTCTCAATAAATTTAAATTTATCCCTAGTTTATAATGTAATAATATTTAAAATCTTTATAAGACTATATGCATTTTAAATTAACAAAAACTAAGGAACTATTGAATAAATGTCAGATAAAAATTAAACTATTTAAATGAACACTTTACTTTCTTACACTTTTTCTAACTAATAAGCAATGAAATACAGTTTCCTTAAGATATAAAAATATTTTATAACACAAAAATATTAAATTTTCTTAAAACTAACTAGCGATAAAGTATTTTAAACACACAATTTGATAAATAAAAAAAAAATTGACTCAACGTCTAAAATAAATAATATAATATATATAATATGTATAAAATATATAGGTACATTTTTTTGTATTTATTAATAAAAAATATTTTCATACTTAATATTCGTTCACTACTGTGTGCTCTAAGTACTATTTTATTATTAATTAATTATTAAATCAAAATAAAACCAATAATAGGTTATATACGAGTAGAAACAAATATAACTAGCTTATCAGTTTATGACTCATAAAAAGAAAAAAACTATATTCAATTTCAAACTTTAAAACATTATCTTAAACAATTTAAAAATAACCTAATTGAAAATATTCATACAAAAATATTAAAACTGTAATAAATTAAAAACATATAGTAGAATATCAATTAAAAATTTCATAAGAGAAAAATGAATACAATAATTAGTAATTATTAACTATTGGTTTTAAAATCATCGTTTTATTTTTGTTAGTAACAAATATAACAAGACAATGTATATGGAAATAAAAGTTAGCAAATATATATCCATGTATATCCATGTAATATTTCGATTACTTAATCTACTAAAAATTAAATATAAAAAATGTTTCGTTATTTCAATTATAATTCTCCAGTTATGGTCAAAAAAATTATAATAAATTACAAACGTGAGTTAAGTTTTGATGAATATTGTTAATTTTATAATATTATAAGTTAGTTTTTAGAAAAGAAAATAACTGTAAAATATTCTTAAATCAATTAAGAAATACAAACTTAAATATTTGATTATAAATCTAACATACATAAATGATATTTAATTAATAATGTCATAATATTTTGTAAGACATATTATTACGCTTGAATAAATAAGATAAATTCATTAATTACGTATATAAATAATAGTACTTATTTAATATTTGTTCTAACTTTTGAGACTGATGGGTTACCAGGCATTACTTCATTGATATTTAATGATTAAATTTTCATATGTATTTCAAAACAAATACAAAAAAAGTGGGTAAGTGGGTACCGCTCTGCTGTACATTAGGTGCCGTATGGATCTTAATTATATATTACTATAGGAGTGTTAAATTTGAATCCAATGATAGGTATCATTGTATACGAAAAACGATTCTGAACGGAAATGATTTGTCAGCCTAGAATATGATTTCCAGTGGTTAGTGAAAAAGGTGGTTTATATTTTAATGGCCTGAATACACCAAAATTTAAGTTCTTTTATAATTAATGTAAGCAAAACTTATGAAAAATCTTGTATTAAATTTTCAACTCTTAGCTACTTATACAAAAAATTTGTATGAATTATAACTACAAAATAATTTGCAAATATTCATGGTTTTGACGAATTTTCGTCAATATTTGAACTTCAAATGCTAATAAAAAAAAATTGTGCCTATGTATTCTTATAATTAATCACTATAGGAAGAACTTATGAGGAACTTTGTATTAAATTTTCGAGTATTTTGATTGGGCCAAAAAAATTTTATCGGCGCTTAAAAAAAAACTATAAACGCTTGTAAAAAAAAAAAAAGACTAACGATTTTTAATTTTTTTTAGCTACAATAAGAATAACTCATAAGGAACCTTGTATTAAATTTTCATGTGTTTTTGGTCATCCAATTTTTTTTTATCGACACTTCAAAAAAAGATTCTCATAAAAATCGAAAATTTCTATGGTCTATAAATAACTCAAAAAAAGACAAATTTTTTTGAAAATTTAACTGTATATAGATAACACTTACATAAACCTTTTGTGAAAATTTCAAGTATTTACAGTGATTAGTTTTTGATTTACAACCATATAAAAAAATTTTAGTCGAAAACTGGTTTTGTGTAAAAATTCCCGTTTTTCTGTTACTTTTTTAGGGTTTTTCCTGACACTTTTGAAAACTATTGGAAATTTAGCACCCCAAAGTACCAACTACATTCACTTTCCTATCAGAAACAGGGTCCACTTTTTAAAATCGAAGCACTTTTACTGCTTCAAAACGTGGTGACAGACACTCAAAAAAAAAAAAAAAACACACATTGTAAAATCAATACATTCATCACTTTGTTCAGAATCTAAAAATGATTGTTTGTATAAAAAAAAAACTTATAAGTTTATTTATTTAACACTTAACATAATTATCATATAACAAATATCAGCTATAAGAATGTAAATAAAATCTATATATTATATATAATATTATAAAGCTGAAAAGTTTGTTTGTTTGAATGCGATTATCTATATAATTATTAAACTAGGTAGGTACCAAAAATATGTAATACAAGTCATAATGTTATTATTATAACATTATATTTTATTTCTTATCATATTTGTGTACTGTATTAATAATAATATTATATTATTATCATTACATAATTCTGCAGTCATAAGACACTAAGCAGTAACTCCATTTTTGTGAAAATCGAGTTTTTGATATCTATCGATAGATATTTTAATTCTCTATCGATTCCAGTAATAAAAATTTATGTTTTTCTCATTAGAAATGCATATAAATCAAAAAGAAAATAACAGAAAAGGTAGTATGTACATGAATTTGTTAAAATAAGAAGCAAATAAGCAGTATGTCCATATACAAGAACAAAAAGCAGCAACTTATACGGAGTTACTGCTTTTTCCTCTAGTTATTATTGTATTCAAAAAGCAGTATGTTCAATAAAATTAGAATTTCTGGTTTAATACTAACATTAATCCGAAAATAGAATTAATATTTAAACTACTATGTTACAGGCCTAAAGATAACGTGATAAGGAATAATATATTATTAATTAAAAAAAAAAAACCCAATTTAACCTTAGCAATGCGTCATTATATTTTCAAAGTGCTACATTTTTTTATGTTTAAGTTATTAATTTGTGTAAATAAATCTTAAAAATAAATAACAGATCGAAAAAAATGGTTTCTAAGAAAAACCTATAATGAATATAAAAATAAATCATTCTAACATACAATTTAAACAGGTCATGATGCCTATGATCAGAGGGCATTAGGCAGTAACTCTAACTTTAGAATGATGAAATTTAAAAATTCTCAATACCTACTTATTTTTATAGTCGGGAAAACAAAAAAACAAAAAAAAATGAGAAAAATGGAAAATACACAAATCCAATTTTTGACAAAATCTATTTTGTTTTTTTTTATGTAGCTCAAAAATGCACAATCGATACTTGTCTTAAACATCCCACCAAATATTTATATTACCATTTTTTATATAAAATAAAATTTTCAAAATATTTCAACTATTTTTGAGCATTTGTAGGCATAAGACATTTTCTATTGGTTTTTTTATTTTATTTATATATAAATGTCGATTAAAAATTATTTACAGGATAGAAATGCTTAAAAATTTAATATAATGTTCCCTATAGCTGTTAATTTTTAATTAATAAATATCGAAAATCTGTAGCCGCAACGTTTATTTTATAAGCATTTGAAGTTAAAATTTTGACAAAATTCATAAAAATCGAGAACATTTTGTAAATTATTATAGGTAGTTAGTAATTCCTAAAAATTTTTGTTTTTAAACCTAAAATATTAAAATTTAATAAATCTAAATAACTGGCGTAATTTTTTAATTGTCTACGATTTGTTTCTTTCACTCATATTTAATCCCGATTAAGGCCATTCACAAATATTACGTAACCATGTACAACCGATTGCTATAAACAAACACTGATTTGAAATTATTAATTGTTCACATTGAATAATCATTACGTCGCACTTATTATTAAATAATATATTATATATAATTTATAATAACAAATTTTGTTAACATGACTAAACTTCAATTCATTTGTCTGGCCAGTGGTATAACAGTAGGCTTAGGCCTACTGTTCTACCGTTACGGAAAACGTTTGGGTAAGTGTGTTTTAAAATTTTAGACATTGTAATATACTACGTTTTTATGATGGCGTTAAAACGGTTTGAAATTAAATCGTTTTAATACTATTTAAAACGGTATAGCTTAAACCGTTTTCAGATGTTTATATACGAACATAATATATTAAATCGGTTTACCAAATATTTTAAAGACCGTTTTAAAATTTTTATTTTTCTCCGTGACTTTAGTCGTTTTTTCCAAGTAAATAACTAATAATGGATTGATTCATATTTTAAATTTTCATAATAATTAAAGCAAAACATATTCCGCGTTTATATGGACATTTGATAAACCGGTTTAAGCATATAAAACGGTTTTAAGTTCTTAACTACTTAGCGCGAGCGATTTAACTTTTAAAACGGTTTACATTTTTTAAACCGCTTTAAAGTGGCATACATGACATAAATGGGTTCTAATTTCAAAACGATTTAATTTCAAACCGTTTTAACGCCATCATTTAAACGTAGTAATTGATGACTTGAAACTAAATTTTAGGTTTATTTTGTTAGTAAAATATAACTGCTATTTAAATAAAAATTTAAGATTTGTATACCTGATAAGATTTTTATATACCTAATATTTTTAAGAGTTAATTATCTATGAGTATTCTTGTTTCTTCTTTCAATATAATAAATATTCATAAATTGTATCCGTGTTGTCACTTTTAAATAAGTGACTTATTTAAAACAAATACAGTGTACTCTCGATTATCTGTAATCTTCTGCG
>VUJU01001947.1:0-20449 GCA_009835225.1 Aphis craccivora
ATATAGGTAGTTCTAACAAAATGTCGATTGGAATATAGATTTTTTACGTTTTAAAACAAATACATTTCTCACGTTCATCCCCAATGTTTTCCATAACTTCATTAAATATCATTTTTTCCGAATGTACTAAATTAATTAATTCTATTTTTTTTCCAAACGATAGGTAACATACCAGTTTTAAGACTGAGTAAATTAAATATTAAAAATTAACTATAGTTTTTTCTAAAACACTAATACTCGTAACTAAATGTAAGTTCTTCATTCCAAATTTGTCTAACTATTATCCACATAATATATTAATTATTGTATATACTAAAAATACTGCACATCAGCCACCAGTCGTTAACTTAATAAATAAATAAAATGCTATAGTCGATAATTTGCGTTAAATTATAACAATGGTATTAATTTAAACAATACGTATACGTAATTTAAACAATAATTTAACAATAGTTGTACCGCATCTCCGATTAAAGTTAACCGTAGTTTAATCGGCCGAATTTGGCCGGTTAAAAATCTGTTATCAGCCGATTAACTCTTAATCACTGATTAATCATAGATTGTACAACTATAGGCCTAAATTGCAGTAAATAATATTGTAATAATGAATAAGCGTAATGTTAAAATTATACGCATAATTCAAAATATAATCAGAGATACTTTCTTTACAGCAAAATAAACTTAAGTATACATTTAAAAGTTATCAATATTCAAACTAAGCGGTATGAAATTTAAAAAATTTAAAATTATTTTGTTTTTATAATAAAAATTGTAAGTGTAATAAGTAGGTACATAATGTATAATGCGAAAATTATGTTTAAAAAAAAAAAACAGTGAAAATTAAAAAATATCCGTAGCTAGAGTATCCAAAAAAGAAAGTACGTAGACAATTTTAAATCAAGGTTCAAAAACTTTTGAGGAGGGACTTAGTTACTTAGATTTTTTTTTTTATCAATAGAGATATGTATAGTATTAAATTGAAAGAAACAGTTGGGAGGAATATACTAAGTTTGTACCTACAAAAATATACATACAGTATTATATTATATTTGTGTATTATTTAAGGGGACGCGTAAAAGTTTTGAGCGGTTTACCTTATTTTCACATTTCACTATTGGACACTTTATAGCTACCTAGGTATATTTCAGAAAAAAATAAGTGCGAAACGTATTAACAATATTATACTTATTGTACTAGATTGAATTTCTTATAATAGCTATACTATACATAATATAATATAAGACATAAATACATAAAAATAAATATTTTTTTTATTTATATAACTTATATATTACGTATATAGGTAGGTACAACTTATATCATAATATGTTCATAATTTTTAACATAATAACCTTTTTCAAGCAATTAAATAATAATTTACTAAATGTAAGTTTAAAATTGAACTGCATAAATGCATAATATTATATCAAAACGTATTTTATGATAAAAACATATTTACCCTAGTGCTCTATGAAAACAGGCCAATACCAGAAAGTAACATACAATAACATCATGCGGCATACAGTATTTATTATAACTGCAGACTTGATTGTAAGTCATCAGTAAAGCGCGGATTTGTATGCATTTGCATATTTATTAGGGTTGATCGTATTATGATATGCTAATAAAGAACACAAAAATTTTTTCATGACAAAACAATTTCAAAAATGAAACTTTTTTAGTGCATATTTTGACATTTATCTATTTTAAGGGCTTATTTTAAAATATTATATTTTTATAGTTTCGATTATTAAATTAATAGGTATACTTGTATAAGAATATAAAGTCTTTCCAAATATGGACTTAGGGCTTAGATCAATAATCGGGGAAATAAATACGTAAATTAAGATAAGAAAATATCAGTTAAGGCCATGATTGAACATTGACATTATTTCATTATTGCTCAAAAAATCATTTTTTTTTTTTTTGCTAATTTTTTTATACTCATTTAAGATTTTTTAGACATATTTGGTTGGTTTTTAATGCATATAAATCCACGCTCAATAGAAATAAAAATTAGAGCCCTGGTAATAGTGAAGTTTATACTTCTATAATTTTTCTCTTATATTTATTTAGAATTAGTCTCAATTAGGTAAGTATTCAGTGATTTTAAAATCTAAATCTAATTTTTAAAAATTGTTAGTTTACAAATATTTCATACAATAATTTCTTACAATATGATGAAAACCTGTTCAAAATATGTTTGTGAAGTATCTGCGTATAAACTATTAATAATAAAAACTATAAGGTTGAAGGTATGAATGAAAATAAATGTTAACGATTATCTAAGAAATGTATTAGTAAATAGTTAATACTTACCTACCTACTATAGTAAATTATAAATAATATACATATACATTATACAATTATAAATTTAAGAATCTAACTAATTAGTTTGAACATATAATAATTAAAAAATTATTATTATGTAATAGTAATTTGGCACTTAGCTAGCTAGTATATTTAATATGATACATATATTAAGTATTTAAATTTGATTAAAATAGGGTCAATTATAATTTAAATTCTTGAGAGTTGAGATCTCGTGTTACTTTAAAACATTACACTTTGTTTTAAACAAATAGCATGCACACACCCACGTGCAATTTTCATCATGCAAGTTATTAGTCGCGAATTATAATTTAACAAACACATCCTTAGGTACCTTTTTATATAGTACAAGTCGATTATCGAGGACCTATTTTTGTGCATAGCTCACCATTATTGTTATTTATTTTGCAGTAGGCAAAATATAAAATTAAATAGGTATGAAATATGTGTAGAACAAAAGTACAGTATGATTTTTAGAAATTATAGCAATACCAATTTTTAATTTATAATAATTTTATTTCCTTTGGAAACCAGTATATTTAATAAATTAGTTTTATTTATAGAACAATTTAGTTTAGCACTTTAGTGCAAGCATAAGTCACTATATATTATAGTGCCAGGGATGGCGAATCTTTCTGTATACCCACGAGTCAAATAAAAATTTTAATTCTGTTTTATTTTTCTTGTGTGTCAACTAATTTGAACTAATTCTTTTTAAACTTAAAAATTCTAACATCCATGGCTTGAATGATAAAAAACAGACCTTGTGTGTGTTACTTAAAGATCATGTGCGTGTCACTCCGTGACACGCGTGACATAGGTTCGCCATCTCTAGACTATTATAATATAGTCTGTTCGAAACTCAGCGCCTTTACGTGCAGACCCAGTGTATAGTGGCTGTACCGGGTAAGCGCGCCGTTAAGAGCTAGCTGTACGCCTGTACAGTGCCAAAACAGTCACTTAAAAGGCAGCATATATTCTGTAGTAAATAATAATATATATGTGAGAACACAGGGATAGAATAATGTAAAGAGATAGGGTGTGAGATAAAAGCAACCACGAGTAATAATATACAAAAAAAATGTAAAGAATACGATAAACAAATGCAAATTATTTAACGAACTAAATAAATAAGACAGTTAATGAAAGAATATAAAAAAAAACTATTCGAATACTTTCTGGGTAGTTAATTATATATGCGATAATACATTCAGAATCTCGCAAATTAAAATGTAATTATATAATCATATATATATATATATTTTATAAACTTATTTGATTTATTGTATTTCTTGTATATAAAAAATAATAATATGTACCTACCAACTTACAGTTATTATGGAGATGGAACACATTTAGTATAGTTTGTACTTATGAATAATGGTTTATATTTTATATATCGATTATATATTTTTATATCATCTTAAGATGATAACGAAATATAGACCTATACGTTTAACTGAGACGACTTATAAAGAGATTGATAACAACAATAACACAGTACAATAAAGTTATTGGGTGAGTGGTCGACAGTGACCAAAGAACATCACCAAATCATTGTGGTTCAAAACTCCGATAATAACCTTTAATCATTCTCAAAAACATTATGTTAAGTTGTATTACGTAATTATTAATTGTATTTCTTCTTTTTAGTGGGAGAGAAGAGGAAGAAATTTAATTTAATTTTATCATTTTCGTTTATAAAAATGTAATGTAGGTAGTTCAAAATAATCGGGTTAACTTAAATTATGAATAATAAATGATTTTATTGTATGGGAAAAACATATAGACATAGTTAGGGTTAATATAACCTTTAGGCGTAAAGAAAATGTTAAGATAAGAGCTATACAATAGTGGGAAATTTTAAGAGAAGTTTGTGAATTTAAAAACGTTTTTATTAGTATATATATAAAAAAACCTCGTACATTATACATACATTATATATCGTATATTCAATATTGTAATATATTGTAATAATTTTACATTATAAAACGTTAACTACCCCCTCCCAGCACCACATAACAATAGTTTTTTTCTGATTAGAATATGTGTTCGAGAAAATGACAAGCTCATCACTGGAGGGCGATATTCAATTATCACTGGTATAAATACTTTATATTATGTTAAAATAATATTTCTATAAAAGTTTTGTGAAAAATGCACTGTTATTTTATTTTGGATGCCTAACTAAATAACAAAATCTTTTTTGTCAAAAACCGGTGTTCCGTTATTTTCACTTTTAATAGGTAGGTAACCTACCTACATCAAAATTTTCTAAAAAATATAATTTATTAATAATTTTCAGTAAAATTAAAGTTTACGCTGCAATAAGACTACAAACAAAAAGTATTATGAATAATCTACAGCTCGTATAGGCACTTTTTATCTTAAAAGTACCACATACAATCTCTATAGAATAAAATATCATCTTACATCTATATTTATGATATCAATTATTTTTACACTAACAATCACACCAAGAAACTAGAAACACAGAAAAATATAGGGAAGTTTAATGCAATAAAAAATATATAATTTTAATTACAATTATAATTGAATTTGTAATATTATAAGTTATACTTAATAAAATCATAAATTTGGTTTTTTTTTTTCATTAAATTTTTTATGTTTTGGATTTATTTTTTTTGTGATCGTTATTAAAATTGTTATTTAGTAAGTACTGTCTATACTTGGAAATTGAATATCAAGTAATTATATAATTCTTACTATAGGTATAAAAAAAATGTAAAAAATCGTAAGCCATACGCCATTTGAATTTAAAACAGTTAAACAGCTTGAATAATCATGATTTTTTCTTTTTTTTGGGTTTGTTATTATAATATGTTCCTACTTATACTAATATTAAATTGAAATAACTCTTAGGTAATGTAATAATCGAATAATTGTGGGGCTGTGAACTTACGAAATTTCTGCAATTAATATAGGTTATAATATAAAAGTATACAAAAATATGATTAATTAATTTTTTTTATGTTACTAAAAAATCTTAATCAATAAAAAAAATACAAAAATACTTGACAATATTCATGATTATATAAATTGTCATTAGTTCTATATGTTAAAAGATAATAATCTAATAAATTTTGCTAACATTATGTAAGCCAAAAATTACCTGAATTTTTTTTCTTACGTGACATTAAATTATGAAAAATATAAATAAGAAAACATAGATAAAATAAATTTAGACTATTAGTCATGGCGTCATTTTACGTCTAGTTTCTATGGTTATTAACTTTTTTAACTAATCTAAAATTTGATTTTCTGGAAGACACCAACAATGATGAAAAAGTGCTAACGATATTATGATTTTATTTTGAATAATAAATAAGAGTATTTTAATTTTTCAATTGTCACGAATTTCCATCCCTGATAATATAGGGTAAAGGCATGGTTTATTTCAACCATGGGTATAGGTATGCGTATATGATTAGTATATATGTATAATATCAGGGCCATATTTACGCACGGACAAAATAGGCATTTGTCCTGGGCCTATGTAGCCAAGGGGCCCACCGGTGACTATCACTAACTCTGTAATATTATATACTAATATATTATTTTGATGATATAAAAAAAAATTTATTTTCTATTTTGTCCTGGGCCATATATTTGGTAAATCAGGCTCTGTATAATATATAATATACGTATTACATATTATATATTTATTAACTACTAATTAGGTACCTACCTATATTTGTAATTATTCTTTTCGGGAAACTTTGTGAAACGCTATAGCTATATCGTAACAATAACCGTATTGGGTAAGAAAATACTCAATAAGAATAAAAATAATTTTTTCGGGAATAAATAAATATTAAATAGGTAGGTATATTGCAGGAGTTAACTTTCAGGAAAAAAAGAAGAAGAAATTATGATAATATTATAATTGTAAAAGTAAAAAAAAAATTGTTTATCTTTATTTAAACTAATTTAATGATCTTCATTGCAGTATATTATTCTGGGCACTAATGTGAACAAAACAACACTAGCATATTTTAACATTAATCATTGAATATTGTATTATACCAGTAATATAGTAGTCATAGTCAAGCCTTGTGGATTAAAATTAATGCAAATAAGTATCTATGTATGATATTCAAATGAAGCAATCAAAATAACATAAGAACATGATCTTTATCCTTTATCCAAACAAATTGCTATAGATATACCTATATTGTGTTCTCTGTACTTTATTAGTTTATTACCTAAATTATTTAGCTCAGTGGTTTTCAGTCTTTTTTTAAACACGACATAATGTGCTCTTCACAAAATTTTACAATCTTAGCATTGTAACCATAAACAACTTAATTTCAAAGAACATTTTTTTTGTATTTTTATACATAATATATTTTTATTAATTACTATTAGGTACTATTATTATATATAAAAAAAAAAATAAAAGCTCGGCGTACAACTATAGTGTATTCTCCGGCAGTTCGGCACAATGGTTGAAAACCACTATTAAAATTGTAGGATACTATTACAATAAATACCTCAATAATATTCGTCTATTTAAATCCCAGGCTTAACTTTCAAAACTAACGAATTACAAAGGTTATTATACGAGGGAAAATTCCCATATGTAAATAGACTTATTGTAGAAAATATATTTTAACTGTGTTATAGTATTGTAGTTTGGGTTTGATTTGGGTGTTTTTTTGGGCATGGGTGAATGACTGCAGAATACCGTATGATGTTATTTCATTCACAGTTTTTACAATAGAGAATTTTGATATGTATTATAAATTTATAAATAATAAATGTATAAAATCTAAAATACTATGTTACTATGTTTATAAAATATATGATACATAATAATTAATAGTGTTTAAAATTGTGAGATATTTGAATCTAACTCGTTGACCTAAATACTGACAACGACTTCAATGTCGGTAACTACTTAGGTATATTTTTAAAACTATTTCAACAATTCATATTATAATAAAAAAAATTGTTTTTCTTTTTTGTTATTGTCATAATAAACATTTAACTTGTTAACGTTTGTATTTTCAGTGTTATAAAACATATAGTAATATATTATTTACCAAAAAATCAGTACCTAAAGAAACTGAGGTTATCTAAAGCGGGCAACAGATATTTAGAACATACATAATATCTTGATACGTGTAATAGTTATAGTACAATAATAGTTACATTTAGTTATAGTAATTTTTTTTAAATTATGTACCTATATATTTTCTAACCTTCCACACCTATTTTTAAATTGTTTTCAAAATCAAGTTATAATGTTCTATAAGTGCGTAAATCATAAAATATGATGTAGACTTTGAATAAAAGCCTAAGAAAGATGTCAGATAATATGTTAAGTATGACAAATTCTTACCTGAACCTAAGCATAATAAGTCAACGATAACTTTATGGAATAATTTTTTTGAATCTCTGTCCATAGTTGAGTTTTTACCAGCAATATGTTCTCAAAATACGTGATAATTAATTATGGACTAGGCAACTGATAACTGAGAACCGTCCACGGCCAACGCCAGACGTAAACTAAATCAACTAAAAAGTAAAAACTAAAATCGGTAAAATCGACGGTAGATAACTAACACTGATCCGAGTAAATGCTATAGATAATTTTTTTTTAATCTTTAACCGAACACGATTGGAAGTAGGACGATGTTACGTCATAAAAGCCGTACGGCAATGTTATTGTTAAACTTTATATTTTAAGCGATTACGTTATCATCCTCGGTCAACGTATTAATTATATTATAATAAATTATTCTCTACGGGTCAACGTCACGAATTATTATCACTGATGTCTTGATAAGTCTAGCCAGTGTAACCAATGTGACAAAAATGTGTTTGATACTTCGGATTGGATGTTTTCTGTGAAGACCCAATTAAAGATACTTCTTTGGAGACAATAATAATAAGTATAAGGTAACTAAAAACTCAGTAAAAAGGTATTGTAATTTATAATATCGAGTGTAGCTGGTGTCCAGTCCATAGTGCACATACTGTAAAATGCTCCATTTGCTCGTTAGAAGAAATTCGTTCACTACAAGTTGTTTAGTAACGGCTTATAGGTACCGTACTACCGTGGTCCATGGTTAATCGGATTATTCGGATATATAATATTTATATCATAAATAATAAATATAAGTGGGCAGTGGCAGTGATTGTGTTGTACCACGAACTAAGTTATCTTTGTTGTATTCACGAATTATAATATGGTTGCTCGACGACCTATGATAAGATCGTAAAGAAATATATGTATAATATATATATATATATATTTTATGCCAACTATGTATAATAACTAAGTATAGAAGTCGGTGTAATATACGGTATAGCTTCTCTATATATTATTACTCTATGATATAGACCTTATACTACATAGACGTAAAGGTCTATGATGGCAACCAAATTAAACAACTAAATCAGCTGGAATATTGACCACTAACAATTACGACATGACGTGTTGAGTGTTACGATATAGGTACATATAGTAGCAGAATTTTAAATTTACGACTTTTCGAAGTATTTGAGCTTAAAGACCTGGTCACTATAACATTCAAGCGCTAGTGGTCAATTTTTAATAGTGACTTTGGTCTTTGGTGTACTTTTTTATGGTTCGCCCCGGGCAATCAATAACCATACAATCTTTAATAGATAAATCGTGGTTGTACACTTGTACCGATTACCGAACACCAGTCATAGATACGGGAATGGGAAACATCAGTTTGTTTTCATAGACTCATAGTTAACACCAGTCACCACACAGTACACACATAGGTAAAGATTGAATAACCAAACTATTTCTAATTTTAGTTAGCATTTTCGTTACTAGCCCATTCCTTCTTAGCTCTTTCTATAAAGTCATAAACTATAATATGTATATGACTATATGAGTCTAGTGCTGATCTCAGATAAGAGTCGTACGTTTTCCAGGTATATGGCATATTATATTACCTAATGGCTAATACCTATGTACTTATTGAATGCACGACATTGTAGCCTGTAGGCATCGAATATTATTTGAAATTTGAATAAATCGAAACATTAATTTCATCCTTGAAAATCCTGTCTCTCTACATTCTAAATTCTGAATGGGTCGTAGTAGTCAGTACTAACTACTAAATAATAAATACTAATTAGCATTCAGCATTTCAGCTATCACTCACCTGCAGCTTAGCTATGAGTTATGACGCTATGCACTATGCAGAACTGCAGAAGCAGAACGTTTAGAACGGCGAGAACGCTCGTCTTTCGATCCCCATTCCCCTCCTACATTTAACTATTATAAGACGTCTATAAACATTGAACATCAACAGCTGCTGCTTTGTTTATTATAATGTACTAATGTAGTGGAACACTGGAGCCACGCCCCTGCGCATTAATGGCTAGTGGCGCTAGTGCACAACTTACTCAGCACAAGACACGTCAAGTCGGCCGAGACGCCCGAGACCGACATTATTATTATTAAATGCGCAGAGGCAGCGCTGTAATTATTTTACGTTTCAATAAACCATTACCAACATGACCGCTCGAATTTTGTATAGTTCAATTTTTAGTAGTTGGCGTCATTGGAAGTTTCTTTGCTTGCCTGATGCCTATTGGCTATTGCCTGGTAGTCACTAGTAAGTAATAAATTGCCATAGTACAGTTGTATTTTACAGTCTACAGTTACAGTAGTGGTAGTCACTAGTCAGTACTCAGTAGTACATCAGTACACTATCACACTTTAGTTACGTCGTCGAGTGTACGTCGCAGATCGCAGTTTGTCGAGTGTCGCAGCCATATTGGAGTTGGGACGTACGAGATTATTTGATCACTTTATGTCAAAACGGTGACGCGACGAGAAAACGAATATCAAAAATTTTTCTGCGTAGATAACTTACAACAGGGACGAGTCTACATCGACAAATTATTTTGTTATTGCCATAATATTGCTCTACGTGCGCATAGTTGAAACAATATTATTGCCACCATCACAACAGGTTAGGTCTGGTACCGTTGTCACGTCAACGTGTTTTCTTTTTCGAGGCGCTGCCCGAGATTGTTTCTATAACAATTTTCTATCTTATTAATTTCCGTTTTTATACAATATTTAATTATCATCAAATCTTTCTTTAGCTAGCTGTGCGTTTAAAGATAGTTTTTTGTTAAAAGTATTGTGCTTTTGAAACGGCGGAAGAAGAAAAGTACTAAAACTGTTTCAAATGAAGGCCTTAGGCCATAGGTGCCTATACATGCATAAAAAGTGTGACGATGACCGAACTGTTCTATTATTTTCACGGCGGCAATACGCAGAATAATCGATATCGTCAATAGACGACCCGGACCGCCATTTTGAGTTGTTAATCAGCGGAGATTTAATCACGGATTCATGTTCACGTGGAGAAGAGTAACAACGAGAGTACTCTAGCGCCAAAGTCCACCTCATACGCCGTTTACATAGTACGCCAGGCATCCATTCGCCGTCAGGACGATTTTAAATTAATTTTATTTCAATTTTTACTGCTTTCCTACAGACGGAAAACATAAATAACTCAAACACAATCTCGACGTTTTATAGTAATTTTGAATTGTGAAAAAAAGAAACAATTAGTGCCAAACTATACTATATATCGTACTTGTACGTTCAAAGACGCATAACAAATACGCCATGGTAAGTTCATGGGCTTTTTATTGATCTGCCCTATAAAATTATTTGACCTTTGGTGGAAATGACTGTTATAGATTAAATAAAACATTTACAAGTCGCCCACGTAAAAAAATTGAGATATAATTTAACATAGAACAAAAATGGTATTACAGTGATAGGTTTAATTGTGTTTTTATTTATTTACTAATGTATTCCTTTGTATCCTTTTCTCAAAGAATCAAGCTAAAATACCCGGTCAATGGGTTAGCCATTCATTGAATGAGAAAAAATGATAATTGAGGTGTGTTATTCATGTTCCACTTTTTATTTTTAAACGTAAATGTTGGCCAAAATCTGTCGACAATATATTTAATATAAATTTTTACGTCACTTAAAATTGGTGCACGTATTTTTCTGTCTTATTATTGCTATAACAGATGTGTAACATTTTTAATTTTATCGTATTAAGTAGAGATTTTTATTCTTGAGTCCTTCCTTACTTGTATTTATCCGAACACATTATTCTTTTTCACTATCACTGTACTATTATGAAGGTTGGATGGGTGGAGTTCATTCGAGTAAACCTCGCAGGCTGCAGCTACGTAGTTAAATTTTAATTGTTTTTATATACGTTCAGTACGTCATAATATTAGTGTTAAAAAATAAGTATAAATTTAATTTAACTGGTGACCTATTTTATCTTGTAAGTTAGTTAGTCACGGCAGTTCGCTTAATATTTTTCACCATTTCCCTTCCTAATTTTCTTGAGGGCGTCTAAGCTTTTATGAGTCATGTTTTGCATTCATTGAAATACAACTATTACTAATAAACATTTTAAATCACAAACACCTATAACTTTATCTGAGTTGGAATTTTTCGACTAATAAATTCAGAATCAAGTATTTAATTATTTATTTGGTTCTTATGTGATATGAGTTTCGTATGTTTATTAGAATTTTCAACTCTTTTCTTACTATATATTATCTAATATATTCATAGATCTATATTACTCAATTGTTAATTATTTTTACCAAGTTTTGAATTTTGAATTAATGTAAAGTAGGTACTCATATAAATTAACATCAAATTATAATCAATTATTTATAATTTCAGCCACCAATTGATCCCATGCAGTTATTAAACTGCTTAAAAGTTTTACTTAATGAAGACACTGGCGGTCTCAAAGGTCCTCCTGAAGCAATGCAAATATCCAGGTAAGAAATATACAAAGCACACAATATAATGTATTGAGATTTTATAAAATATTCTTCAATGATGTAAATATTAAATTGCTAGGTATATTTGTGACATAATTAATATCTGTCTTAAAATAGGTAACTGACTAATATGTACTGAATTTTTTTACTATCTAAAACAGGAGTCGGCAATCCATGGTTCGCATGTGGCCCGCGATTACAATTTATAATTAGTGTAAAAATATGGAATACTACATTATGTATTTATGTTAGTTGATAAACTACAAATAAAATAATGTGTATGGCCCGTGAAATTTTTTTTTTTATTATTTTTTGGTCCCTGACACCAAAAAGGTTGCCGACCCCTGATCTAAAATCTAAATATTCCTGAATATAAATAAAGATTGACTAAATAGATAACATTATTTTGAAATTAAGGAACAATAGAAAAAAAAATTGGGCGATAAACTAGAAGTATAAATCATAAAGCATGTGTTGAATAAAATAGATTAAATTACCTACTGAATTCATTAGGAATTTAAGTGTGTAATTACTGTGGTTATTACAAGTATTTATTGATTTTAATACTAGGTAAATACAACCAGTGAGCTGAAGGCTATTTCACAAGTCTTGATAATAAATGTTGTATTATTTATGTCAACTTCCAAAACATATTTTATAATAATTATTAATCTGAATTATTCAGTCATATAGAATTTTTTATGAATTAGCATTTTAATATTATCTAGGTAGTTGTTCAATCATAAACTATTCATATTATACATATATTTAAGTTTAAAAAATTGTTACAAAATTAAAAAAAAAAAATTAATTTTTAGGTAGGTAATTGTTTTTGTTAATTTTTAGAAGAAAGCCTTATTATTTAACTTAATTCACTGAGTTGTAAGTGAAATAAAAGTAAAATAAAAAAAGTGAAAACTATTCAATTATTTTGGATTTTTAGCTAAGTGTGGACCCTGTATTAGTCATTGAAAAATTTGTATCTCTAATTTGCTTTTTGGTCCTTTACCTACTTAAAATAAAAGTATTTACTATTATTTTAGTAAAATAGTATGTATTATTATTATTTCTTATTTTCAGAAGTTTGAGATATTTTTTATAATTTTCTATATCAATACATCATAATCATAAGTTTAATAAATATTATTAAATTTTTAGAAATTATTATAACAGTAACTTCTACAGTTTGTACTGTTATAATAACTAAAGTGCATGGGAATTTAATTAATTAATCATTATTTCAACTGTATAGTTAATTAAAGAAAATTTTAATAATACTGATTGTATTATCAATTTGTGTTGCTGCTCAATGGTCAGATAGTGGTGTAATTTAGGTTTGCTTAAGGCTACAAAACTTAATTATTTGTACCTCTAATATATAAATATTTTGGAATATAATATAAAAAATAAATTTATCATTGTAAAAATATGTATTCCTTACTTTGAATAAAATTTTAAATTATTTATTAACATGCTCATTATATCTGGTGATTTATTTTGGTATCTAACAAATTAAGTAAATTGAGATCTTTATTAGAAAATCAAGCTATTCTCTAACTTCCTGGTATGTTGATAAACATAGTAGCTGAATATTAAAAATGGTGCAACATTTTGTAGTATGTATCCTCGAGTCCATAGATTATATTAGAAGTGTATTTTCTTCTTTAGTTGGACTACTTGTAACTAAAATATAAAATAAAAAAATTTGTTGTGTTTGGTTTTGTCGTATTCAACATATCAATTACACTAAATTTATTTTTATTTTAACAATCTACTTAAACGTCTTAACCTGTAATTACGATAATTGTAACTTACAATAATTAGTTTATAAAGCATATCAATCTAATATATATTATAGACTTTTTTAAATTAACCCTTGTTAAATTTTAAAATATCAAGTTGATAAAAACCAGGGCTTAGAAGTTTTGCTAATAGTAATTTTTTTGTCAAGTCATAGAATAACAAAAGTAAAATACAAATTTCTTTCATACTTTCTTGATGTTTTATAATAAATTTTAGTATACTAAGTTTTAAGTGCTATCTATAGGCATATATTTTCATATAATAAAGGGAATACAAAATATAACTCCAGTTAAGTAAACAAATGTGCTAACGAAAACATGTACAGTAAAATCTCTCTATAACGGATTTACTTGAGACCAACAATTTTTTCTGCTATATGGATATATTATATTATTTGAACAGGGACTATTGACATTTTCCATTATAAGGATTCTGTTTGATAAAAGGTCTGTTATAATATAGAGAGATTTTATTGTATTTTTATTTTGAAATAGTAAGTGTGTTATCAATTGTTATCACTGATGATATTTTACAATATATTCTATTTATTACCAATGGGCAATGATTTAGTTAATTTTATAATAATTGTCAGATGCATTGTACTACAATTATCGGATTTGTTGTATTTACTTTTTAGAGATGACTAATAGTTCCTAAATATCTACTATCATACATTCTATAAAAAATATACTATTTATATTATTAAAAAATCTAAGTTGTTTGTATAAAATAAAAATAAAATTTACATATTAAGGTGCTAGAAATGTTCTTTTTTGGTACTATAACTTCGGAGCTCTTGATTATAACTATTAAAATAATAAGAAAAATAACCTATATAACTTAACCGTTAAGGTATCACTTTTTTGGTAACTATTGTCAGTGACATATTTAAGGTTTTACCGCCTATAGGCACTTTCCAATTCACCGCCTCCCCCCCCCATCATTCCTAAAATTATTTAAATACACAATTTGTTATATTATAATAATATTATATAATAAAAGATACATTATTGATGAACCAACATTAAATTAATTACACGTAATATCTTTTTTTGCAATTTACCTACAAATTAATTATATTTAAAATTTAAAATTGTTTTTTCTACCTAACCTAACCTACTGGTTCGTACTGTGTTGCGTATGTGTATAATATAGTAGGTGCATGTAGATAGCTGTTTAATTTTGAACGAACAAAAAATTGGTTAAATTTGATTTCATCAAATGAAAAATACTTTAAAATCGTTAAAATTTGCCCTCCCTCCAATAATGTCGCCGCTCTAGGCACGTGCCTATAAGGCCTGTGCCTAAATACGCCTCTGACTATCTGACTATTGTAATAGATAATTGTTATACTTGAAACGTGATAAGATAATTGCATAATATTTCTGTTTTGATTGAGTGTTTGGTTGTTGGTTTGTTATAATTATTATAATGTGAAAAGATAGTAATTGAATTCTAGAGTTAAAAAAAAAAATAAGTTTGAAATTAAACTTTGTTTTAAATAAATGTAAATATTTCACTTTTATTTCCATACAAAAAAAGTAGGTAAAGAATATTTGGCCAAAATGTAATTAGTTTTTATCGAGGTTTTTATAATATTAATCAAGTGTTCCAGAAAATAATTTAAACAAAATTATAAATTCGGATAAAAGATTCTTTCATTTCTTGAGTGAGAACATCTTACGAACAAACTCTTGGAGTAAATTAAAACAAAAATCACTAAAGTATTTAATTCTGTTTAATTTAATAATATACACAGGAATAGGTATACATTATATTGGCGGTAAACATTTTTCATTATTAATTCTTTAACAGTTAATAAACACAATTATTTTATTTTGATTCGTTGACACATCTAGACTTTTAGCTATTTACTGAAATTTTGACTTCCAGATTTAAAACTAGTAGAACATTACTAATTCAATTAGCTACATGTTATGTTAAGTGTTTTTTAGGATGTCTTGTATTAAAACATTAGTTTAGTTATCTAATTTATTTTCTAACATATTTCACAGTATGAGTACCTATAATTACAATATACATATTAATAAATTAAAATTATACGTTTTCATATGGTATTAAATTAATTATTTTAGTGATGTATATAGTTTTTTTTTTTAAAAAAAAATTAACCTTTTTACGTTTAATAAATAAATATTATATTTTATAATATTAAAAGAATATACCTAATAGCTTATTTTACTTTTATCGATTTTTTTTTTCGTATGGCGTATATAGCTGGGAGTAGACACGAAGGCCTAGTTCAGACGCCTAATTGGCAGAATTTCTATTTGGGCACCCGTAGGTTTCTGCCATGCCCGAGGGGTTGGGGGATGGCTGCCTCTCTCCAGACACTGCGACTTGCCCGAAGAGAGGTGCCACCCGTGACTAAGGTTCGAACCGGCGATGGTATTCATCTCAACTAACGCCTTTAAACATTCAGCCACTTTGTCTCCCTTTTATCTATAATATGCACACATTTAAATTACTTGGCATTAATTAGGTACTATTAAAAATGCATTTATTTCATAATTATTGTGCTTTTCCAATATTTGTTTGCATATTTTAATAGTTTTTTTTTTTTTATTATTATTATACTCTTATTTCTCTATTTTCTATAAATGAATTGATAGAAGTTATAGTTTCATGTGGCTTCTGTTGTCTTTTAAAGTTTGTTTTTAGTAGAAATGTACGATTGATACATTTTTTGATTCCATGAATTTCAAAATTTACATTTGGTTCTTTTTTACTTTCTTAGCCAGGATTAATGTTTTCCAACATAAGTTAAACATACACTTTTAGAAAAACATATGTAGGTATTTTAAGACATTTTTCTAATGAAAATATTATTATACTTGACCATTTTGTAAGTATATAATAATATAAATTGAGTTGTTTTAGAAGATATTAGTGAGAATTAGATTTTGAATATTACCATGTTAATTTGTAGGTGACACCAAATAGTATCAATTATCTTTATTTACATATGCTAATGAAGCCAATTTACCTTGTTATTAAATGTACTATAATTTAGTTTTGTTACGATTAAATTATTGTTTTTTTTGTTAACATTTCATATTATGTGAATGCAAGTAGGTATACTCTGTTTGTTGAGAGACTAGGACTATTATGCATATACAATTGATGGAAATGCAGATGCTCCATCAAAAAATTGTATTTATGTAATGAGTTCAAATAACACAACACAAAATAATATAATGGATTACAATCATTACAATTAATCGCGGCACTACATAATTTGCCATAACCATCAGCTGTTATAGTAGGAAGGAATGATAAGTTTTTGCGCAGTCCTGATCTTTCGGCTAAAGAGTATAGTTCATTAATATTTTAGTTTTATAACAATTGTAAAATTATTTTATTTTGTAACCACAATTTTTTTCTGTCTCGATTAATATTCACAAATATGTTAGCAGATAACATATTAATGATCATAAATTATTAATCATTTAGATTCATTAAAATTTACAATTGAAAATGTCAACAAATGCAATTATTAATTATTTCTCCACTAATTTATACAAAAAACAAAACAAAAAAAAATGGTAAATATTTATTCAAATTCAAAATAATGTGTTACATTTAAATTTCCAAAATAAATAAATGAAACATACAATATAAATATGAAAAATGGGGTGTGTAACTAAAAATTGTTTATTGACTAAAACCTGCTGAATTATAATCTGTTAATTAACTTGCTAATCCCCCTTTAAATTTTACCTGTGGGCGCCCATTTATGTCTCTAGTATAAAATTGAAATCTATTAAATATATTTTTATGTATTGCTTAATTGTTCATACTAATCATACCCGTAAATGATTAACAATAATATCTTAAATTGTTCTTGTAAATTATCAAAAAATAATAATAAAATGAAATTTTCTTAATTATTTTTTATTAGAATACTAGATATATGCTATTAAATCTAGAAATAATCACTACTTGCAAATATATTTGTAACGTTAAATTGTTATGCACATTTTAAATCTAAGCTTAATGAATCAAGTTTAAGCATAAGCACAACTAGAGGGGGTTGGAGAGTCTTAGCTCCCTAAAATTCTAATATCCCCTTTAAAATGATTCATGGATAGAACCACGTAATACATTTCCCCGTCCAGTAATTTTCCCCGTTTGACATTTCCTCGTCGAAAAAAAAATATGTAACAAATAACGATTGTATAAAACAATTAATTTTAATTCCACACTGTATAAGTTTATATAGCTTATAATTGCACCCTGTATATGGAGTATGGACAAATTAACTTTGATCTATATTTATTCTCATAGGTTTTATCAAAAACTCGTATTGCATACTTAAGTGATTTTTTTTCCTCTTCAATCTATTTTCATACAAAATATTTTCAAGATAATCCAGCAGCGGCGCCAGTAGATCTTCATTTTCTGTATAATAACTTGTGGATACAGTAATGCATTATAACATAGGTAGAAAAATAAGTTAGGTCAACGATCGAATAACGTTAAGAAAATTATTGCGATATCAATATTGATTTTACGATCAATTGTTTATGATAAATTGACGGTATACCAACATATTGATGTAACTGAACAGTTTCTGGATAACCGTCGCGTCGTTATATTTTTATTAGACGCCGTCACATTCGTAATACGTACTTCTAATTTTTTTTAGATAACTTATTTTTTTTATTATTTTAAAATGACTTACGTAAAAAGTACTAAAGAAAAAAATTTATTTGTATATAAGGAATATATTTTTGAAAAGGACTATGCTAAAAATGAAAAAACATATTGGAAATGCATCAAATATAATATATACAAGTGTCGTGGTCTATCATGGTATATTTTTATAATTTCTTAATTATTTTATTATTTTATTATGTAGAATTGTGTTAGGCGTTTGTGTAGTGGACGGGGAAATGGTGACAGGTAAGTGACCCGATACCTCCAAAATAAATTATTCAATTGATTCCTAAAACATTAATAAACCTTTAAAAATTCAGCTGTATTTCCATTTTTTTTTTTTGGAAAGTTTTTAAAACTTATAATTTTATACTGCCTACCTTTCTATATTTGTTTTATTTGAAATTAATAAATGTGATCTTAAAAATGAAATAGCTGTCTTTAAAAATTCATGCTTCAATAATGAAAAAACAGATAATTTCAGTCTCATTCAGGAAAATTTATCTAAAAAAGTATTCCCAAAGTTTTATGAGGTGGTTCATGTTGCCAATACATTACCAATTATAAAAAAAAAAAATCTGAGATCATTTTGGAACAATTCACAGCCATCAACAAAAGCAAAATTAATTTTATATAATATGTCAATATCTAGTTTACGATGCATATAAAATATATAATTAAAAGTGAATGTTGGTATTAATGGTGTTTAAGTTTAAGATGGGGGGTTGTGTGGGGGACTACGCCCCCTTCACGGGTTACTTTTGGTATAATATTGAGATGGGGCTATAACCCCCCCCCCCTAAGATTTTGTACTAGTTGCGCCACTGAGATTAAGTAATATTTTGGTATTATTCTTAAGTGTGTGTGTGTGTTCCACTCTCCAACATATAAATCACCACTGCGATGTCATAATCTTATAACTTTAAAGAATGTATATTTATTTGTATACTTATTTTAACAAATTAATTTTTCAAAAGTGTTTAAGTAAATGTAATAATAAATTCAAAACATTTTTTAAATGTATAATTAGTGTTATCAAACTTCTTAAGTCATTTGTAGATGTTTAGACTAAACACCATACTCTACAACTGTCACTTATAAGAAGTGATAAAATTTGTTATTAGAATTTTATTAAGTACAATTACCTAATCTACTATATTCTTTGTATTAAAATAATTGTCCAATAACCATAGATTAAGATTATCACAATATTTTTACAATCATTTTGTATAAGTACATGTTAAAATCCCAGTTTAATATTTAGGTAGTATAATGTAGTTAAAATTGTATTAAATAACTTCAATAAATACCTTTTATGGAATAAATTTTGATTAGTTATTTTGGTTTAGGTTAGGTAACAAAATGCACCAGTTTACTTAGTTAATTTTTAGAATAGTTTAGATTATGTTTTATTGTATTTTGACCATTTATTTTGTGTTGTTTATTATGTCATGTATGTTATCAAAAGGGCTGATATTTATATTCACAAAACTAAAATATGCTTAATTACATTTATAAAAGTCTTTGTCAAATATATTCTATGAAACTACTCATCTGATTAACTTGATTTTTTTTTAATAAAAGTACAATGCGGAGCAGGTTTAAAGTTAATTTCTGATTTTATAAGTTAATGAAAAATCAAGTTCTTAATTTTTTAAATGATCGTCTAGTTTACATAAAACGATTTTTTGTATAATATTAATATGAGTTAGTAATATCTATATTAAATAATCTATATAGGTATATTTTGGATTCAAATCACCCCCTCAGAACAAAAAAAAAAAAA